>OX451738.1:145434413-145711633 GCA_948472305.1 Vicia faba
ACTAATTTTTAAAAATATCAAAGTTAATCAAAACAAACCAAAAATCCCAAAATTACCAAAGTCAGACATAAAAATCACACGAGGTCACCATAAGTTGTAAAACTATCATTGGATCATTTCATAATTTTTTTAGAATTTAAAAAGTGTTAAGAATATTTTTAAACCAATTAAAACCAAACAAACAAAGCAAAAAACATTTAAAATATCAAATTTCATCCAAACATTTTGAAAAAATATTCATTAAATCAGAATTGAAGTGAAATATTTTTGTGTATTTTTTTCATATTTTTTGAATACAAATTGGATGAGTTATGAATTTTAGAAATCAAAAGGAATTTAAAATAAAAATTTAAAAATAAAATAAATGCAAAACAGTAAGAGACATTGGATCTGGCCATTTTAAACACGCCGGCAATCTGGATGGACCAAAGGTGAGGTACACGGTGAACTAGAGTCAATGCGCGCGTGTGGAAATAACAAAAGTCCCTCCAATCAAATTAAAACAAACGACTGAGGGTCATTGGTTGAAGGTCGACACATAGGTCGTCAACCTCCAACTGTATGAAAATAGGGCGAAGATCAAATCCTTCAAACTATAAAATTAGAAACTCACACCGATGTCATTAGATGTGTCTCTTCCAGACGATTTCAACCATGTGCTCGCGGAATATTTATTTAAAGTATAGCTCACTCGATTTGAAAAAAACTAGAAGGTTTTTTAAAACTTGGATATAAAAAACAGAAGCATCAAATGCCTCGATTCAACAAAATTTAGTTAATAGCAAGCATCATTGAACATCATAGACCATTCCAGTAATTTGAGTTAGAAGCTTTGGTGCCATAAACTACCTGAACGATGTAAGAGAAATTTTCTCTGAAACTGGACTTGGCTAACACGATTTATATCACTTCAAGACTTGATTCTTGTTGGAGAAGCTTCAGGGGTGTCCAATGAAGGTGAAGAGCTCAGGAATTTAGAGTTGGGATTGCTCTAATAAGGAATTCGAAGTTACCGAAATAGAGCTATGGAAGTGAGTTTGGCAGGGCTTCTTTGGTTCTCTAAAGCTTGTCCAAATTATGTAGACAGAGTCTCTATTTATAAGAAAAGTGAATGGTGATGAGGCTTTAGAGAAATGCTTATCAATTCGTGCAAAGCAAGCTAGCCGTGATCATGCTAAACGTGTGAGTTAAAATGCATCAAAACGACCTCACACCAAGTGTAATTCTTATCAAAGCGCATCTGGAAAATTAGTTAAACATGTTTAGCAACTAAATTTTGAGTAATTCGGCCTGAAATCCAATTTACTCATGGTAAAAATTCCAACTTGAAGCAAAGAATAGATTCCATGGAGTCAACTTCAATAATGCATAACTCACTACTCAGGGACCTTTATGATGCAACCTTGGATTCTTAAGAAAGTTGAATGATCAAGCTTGACAATATACTTTGAAAGGTTCCATTTAGATACTTGGATCAAAATTTATAGCTCTTCAAAGTTGGCTGAAATTTTGCACATTTCACTTGGAAGAATTTCATTTTCTTGAGGACCAAGGATGACCTATAATATTTTGTAAAGTTAAATGACCTTTCACTCAAAATTAGCTCTTGATCCTTGAATATGAAATGAAGTAGATTCCTTGAATGGAATTATGGAATTGGAGTTACAAAAAAATCATAAACAATGAGAGAGTTATGGTTCTTGGAAGATGATGAAAATTTCTTGATAAATCTACAATGACCTATAAAGTTTCATTGAATTCCATAACTTTTCACACATTTTTAGATCTTGATCTTTGAACCAAAGTTATAGTAGACATCCTCAAGTTTATTGTGAAAAGAAATGAGCTCAAGGAGATAAAAATTGTTCAAGTTATGATCTCTTGAAGTTAAGTCAAGGATTTCCATAGTTTCCTCACAGGACTTATGATCTTTTTAAGTTTTCGATGATTCTCCTTGCACAATTGGACCTTGTCATGTGAAGGGAAATTGTTGTAAATGATGGAAAGAGTCCATAGAAAAAAGAACCACCTCAAAATATTGAAAATTGAAAAAGTTATGCACTTGTGACCATAGAATCAAAGACTTGTCCAAATTAGGTCAAATCACTTGGATCAAATTTGAATCTTTTGAACTTTTCTTGCAATTTAAAGCATGAAGAATCACATTAGACCTTGAAATTACGTTATATTGAAGCACATTTAATGAGAATACTTAAGGTTTGATGAAACTTTTTGAAGAAGGCATGGAAATAAACACATGAATCTATGAATTTTCTTGATGAATTCACCCACTAACTTTGAGACAATATTGACCAAATGAAATTGAGAAAGTACTCAAACCATAGAACTTTGATGCCATAATCCATAATCATAGACTTGAAGTTCAAGCCTTTTAAAATCCACTAATTAACCAATTAACTGAGGATCATCCTTCAAAACCCTAGCTTAGGAGGTGAGAGAGATGTACTTGGCTCAATACCTACAATGTGCAAAGCATAGAGAGGAAACATACATTTTTTGGATTTTGATTAGAGGTTAATAAACATAAAATACATATACAAGATATAAAATTCAAGGTGCTTGGTGATCCCTCAAGAGCAAACTTGATAGGGAAAATAGAAAGTGTACTATTTTTTCCGAAGTAGTAATTGTTGTACCCCAAAATTTTCCCTCCCATTTTATCAAGCCATTTTTCTAGGGATCTCAAATGCTCAAGAATGCTCAAGAGTTGATCAGACAAATGCTCCTCCTAAGCAATGGGTCTACAACTAGGGTTTTAAGTTTCTAAAGTAAGATTGGGTTTCTAGGGTCTCAAGTGATTTCCATGGTTCTTCATAGGCCTTCAACAATGCTCATATCAAGTTTCAAGTATTGCATCACAAGTTTGCTCAGTCAATTGCTCAGATGGCTGAAAATCAACTGTATTAGGTAAAAAGTCAACTATGGTCAACATACAGTCAAACTTCAATATTTTTTGTCAACACCAACATTTTGAAGTGATATTAATCATTTGATCAAGGGTTTATCACGATTTCTCAAGAGAAGCCCTCAAATCATCAAAATTCCAAAGTTGCCAAATTAGGGTTTCCTTAGGAGAAGTCAACTGAATTTTGACCAAGCATAAATTTCACATGCTTCATAAATTGTTCCTCAACCAAATCTCATTTTGAACTAAATTCAATTCTTTATAACTTTGTATTTATGCTCAAGTCCAAAAAGTGCTTCATTTGAGAGATATAAGCCAATACATTACAGGTCATTTCAAAAGTCAACAAAAAGACATTTTTTGTCAAGGAAACTTACATCAAGATAAAGTCTCAAAATGAAAAAAATGATCAAAAGAGAAATTGTAGAAAATATCTTGAGCTTTCTGTAACACCCCAATTCTACCTGGCAATTATAAATGTAAATCAGAGTTATAATCATTCATGCAACGAATCAGGGTGCCACAAATTCATCTTTAAAAACACATTGCATTCAACGTGGATACATAACACTTTAAAACTTAGGACGAACCATCAACATAATACATTAATCTCTTAATTCAATAATTTAAACATCTACGCAACGATATTCTTAATAACATCTTTATCCATCGTTACAACAACTTCAAAATAACACATACTTCGTAACAATCAAATTAAAGTTCAACAATTGAAATAATCAACAATTAAAAGTAACAAGCGTTCATCCCCCCGAGTGTTACATATCAGAGCAATGACACTGACTCGAACTACTGAAGGTATACAACCTTCACTCTCGATTACCTGCACGTTACCAACGTAAGGGTAACATTCAAACAGAAGGGGTGAGATATCTAAAAATATAATAAAATGTATGATAATTAATATATTAAATTAGATCACATAACATCACCACTTCTCATCTCATAATCAACAATAATCGCAACGGAAATACCAACTATAATACACATTCATCACATCAATTCACAACTTCTTTATGCAATCATATAATGCGACTCAATACTATGCAAATGCATGTGGTACCATTGGAGCAGAACTCCCATCTTAAAAATCTGCCAAAAATAGAGGCATCAACAAGGCATAAGCCTTCATCTTAATATTCGCCAATACAGGCCATCTTAACGAGCATAAGCTCCATCTTGAAATGCAATGTATGCGACACAATCATGAATGTAATGATAACACCATAATTGACAACATCTCAACACAAACATCATCGTTGGCCATAAGCCTACATCTTAATAGCTTCCCATTATTAGAGGCATCTCAACATCTTTCATCAACATCATTTATACATCATAATTCATCAAACATCATATATACATCATATATTCACAGCAACTCAGACACAACAATAATACAACAGTAATTCGCCAATCTCGCAATGTTGGCCATAGGCCTACAACATGATATTGCCTATAATTAATTAATCATCTAAGGCTTACTTCTAAATTACCAAACCTCTATATATTTCTATTATGTAATACTACATCATTATCACCATTAATCCTACTGTTACGAACCAGTCAGTAATCTATAAACATCTCATCCTCATCATTCTTCACAAAACCAACATAGCAATTACCGTGGGAACTAACTCTAATCCTAATTTGGATACTAGGATTATCCTTACTATTCTTCAGTTTTATCCTTAAGAATGAAGTTCATCACTTTAGCTATTCAACGCTTCGAACGTCACCTCAAACAGAGTCCGAAAACCCAAGTTACAACCTTTGGAAAACGAATCTGTCAAAAACCAGACAACATGGATCGATGCGTAAAGCCTTGGGTCGACGCGTACTGAACAGAAAACGCTACATGAGTCGACGCAAACTCTCTTGTATCGACTCATACTGAGTCTGCAACACTGCATGTATCGACACATGCTCCTATGTATCGACTCATCCTGAGTCTAAAAGCCCTCATGTATCGATGCAAGACTCCTTCGTATCGACTCATCCCGAGTCTAAAGGCCTTCATGAATCGACACATAACGTTTGGGGTCGACACATACTGCTCTATCATGAGTATTTTCTGCGATTTCACTACGATTTCACTATGGTTTCCAAACTTTAAGCCCTAAAAACATCCTATAATCATAGATAATCATCAATTACAATTATCCTATAATTCTACATCAAATATACAACATTGGGACATCATTATTCATCTTTCAATCATTGATTTCCATCATACAACAGCATATATAATTCAATCATAAACCAAAAATCTTTCACCTCTAACCCCACATACCAATTATCATAAACCCTATTATAGAGTCAGAACCCCACCCTTACCTTGGATTGAAGGTTGCTTTATAACTTTTCCGGTTGAATTTATGTTCTGCCTCTTTTCCTCCTTTCCAACAGCTTTTACGTTCTCTTCTTCCAACCCTTATTCTTTCTCTCTTACTGCTTCTTCTTTCTCCTCATTATTTCTAACAATAATAAAATAACCCTATCATTCTCAAAATACCTTAATGGGCTTAAAACTATTACACCCCCTTATTACTACTTCTATTCCTTTAAAACAAGCCCACATCAAATAATATTATCATTCTTCTAATATTATTCCACCACTTAATAAAATAAATAAATCCAACTAATCATAACACATCAATTATTCCAAAAATAATTTAATTAAATAATTAATTAAATTACGAGTGTTACAACTCTCCCCCACTTAGAATATTTTCGTCCTCGAAAATTTACCTTAATCAAACAACTCAGGATAGGAGTCTCGCATCTTGCTCTCCAACTCCCAAGTCATGCTTTCTCCGACAGCTCCTAGCCAAACCACTTTAACCAAAGCAATCTCTTTTCCCCTCAGAGTCTTAGTTTCACGATTCGCGATCCGTACAGGCATCGTCTCCACCGTAAGATTATCCCGTACTTGCACATCATCCATATGAATCACATGAGATGGATCTGAAATATACTTCCGGAGTTGCGACACGTGAAACACATCATGCAAATTCGAAAGATTAGGCGGTAAAGCCACTCTATAAGCAACATTTCCCACTCTCTCTAAAATCTGATATGGTCCAATAAAACGGGAAGATTAGATTATACTTCAATGCTCGCCCAACACCAGTCACAGGTGTAATTCTCAAAAACACATGGTCACCCGCTTGAAATTATAAATCTTTCATTCGCTTGTCATGATAACTCTTCTGTCTACTTTGGGAAGCTTTCATCTTATCTCGAATCAACTTCACCTTCTCATTAGTCTCATGAACAAGTTCAGGCCCAAGTACTACACTTTCACCAGATTCATGCCAACATAAAGGAGTTCTACATCTTCGACCATACAACGCTTCAAAAGGTGTCATCCCAATACTGGAATGGTAACTGTTATTATAAGTGAACTTTATCAACGGAAGATAAGTACCCCACAAACCTCCATGCTCAAGAACACATGCCCTCAACAAGTCTTCCAATGATTGAATAGTCCGTTCAGTCTGACCATCTGTTTGAGGATGATACGTTAAACTTAACCTCAACTTAGAACTCAACGCTTCTTGCAAACTCTTCCAAAAATTAGAAGTAAATCTTGGATCCCTATCTGACACAATGCACAAAGGAACACCATGCAGCTTCACAATCACACTAGTGTAAATCTCAGCCAACTTCGACACTGGAAAACTGATGTTAATAGGAATAAAATGAGCCGACTTTGTAAGCCTATCAACAATCACCCAAATCGAATCATGTCCTCTTAAGGTATTAGGTAACCCCTTCACAAAGTCCATCGAAATGCTATCCCATTTCCATTCTAGAACTTCTAACAGTTGCATCAACCCTGCAGGCTTCTGATGTTCAAATTTTGAATTTTGACAAGTCAAACATGCATACACAAACTGAGCCACATCACTATTCATTCCAGGCCACCAAAACAAACCTTTCAAATCTTGATACATCTTTGTAGCTCCTGGATGAATACTCAACTTACTTCTATGACTCTCTTCAAGTATCACTTTCTTCATCTCAATATCATCAGGAATACAAATCCGGTTACGAAATCTCAACACACCCTACGCATCTAGCTTAAAATCATTATTCTCATACTGATCGATTCCAACCATCGAATCTACCAGTTTCACGTCCAACTTCTGAGCTTCTCTGATACTGTCTAGAAATTCATTATTAATCTTCAACATACTCAACATAACACTCCGCGGAGTAACCTCACAAACTAAGCTCATATCTCTGAACTGCTCAATTAATTCCAACTCTTTGATCACCATTGCCGACATATGTAAAGTCTTTCGACTCAACGCATCAGCTACCACATTTGCTTTTCCTGGATGATAATTCAAACCGAAATCATAATCCTTTAACAATTCCAACCATCTTCGTTGCCTCATATTCAACTCTTTCTGATCGAATAAATACTTTAAGCTCTTATGGTCACTAAACACTTCAAATCTAGAACCATAAAGATAATGCCTCCAAATCTTCAACACAAAGACAACTGCAACAAGCTCTAAATCATGTGTAGGATAGTTCTTCTCATGAGTCCTCAACTGCCTTGATGCATAAGCAACTACCTTATCATTTTGCATAAGCACACCTCCTAAACCCATCTTAGAAGCATCACAATACACCACAAAAGGCTCTCATGGATTAGGCAACATCAAAATCGGAGCCGACGTTAACCTCTTCTTCAATTTTGTAAAACTTTCTTCGCACTGAACATCCCACACAAAAGCTCTACCTTTACAAGTCAACTTAGTCAACGGAAGTGCCAACTTAGAAAAACCTTCAATAAACCTTCTATAGTAACCAGCTAATCCCAAAAAGCTTCTAATATCAGTAGCTGACCTTGGAGTTTCCCATTGCAACACAACATCAACCTTTGATAGATCTACAACAATGCCACTACCTGAGATCACATGACCAAGAAAACTAACCCCCTTTAACCAGAATTCATACTTGGGTTGCATACAACTTCTTCTCTTTCAAAACTTGCAATACTACCCTTAAGTGTTCTGCATGCTCTTCTTCTGACTCAGAGTAAATCAAAATATCATCAATGAACACCACTACGAATCGATCCAAATAAGTATGAAAGATATGATTCATATATTCCATGAATACTCCCGGCGCATTAGTAACATCGAAAGGCATCACCGAATACTCGTAATGTCCATAACGTGTTCTGAAATCCGTCTTCTGGATATCTTCATCCTTCACTTTAATCTGATGGTAACCCGACCTTAAATTAATCTTACTAAACACGTGAGCATCCACCAATTGGTCCATCAAGTCATCTATTCTTGGAAGCGGATACTTGTTATTAATCAGCACTTTATTCAACTGTCTATAATCAACACAAAGACTCATACTTCCATCTTTCTTCTTTACTAACAACACTGGAGCTCCCCACGGCGATACACTTGGTCTTACAAACTTCTTTTCAAGTAACTCCTCCAATTGCTTCTTTAACTCTGACAATTCAGATGCAGACATCATGTATGGTGCCATAGACACAGGTCTGGTACTAGGTACAAGATCAATAGCAAATTCAACTTCCCTCTCCGACGGTACATCAGGAATTTCATCGGGGAAAACTTCAGGAAATTCACACACCACCTACAATTCCTCAATTATAGCTTGAGTCTCTACAGATAGCGATTCCATCAACGAGAACATATGTGCTTCCTCTTGCATCAATTTCCTCAACTGTTTAGCAGACAACAGACTATCTTCCTCTTCTTCAGGAGTAGAAAACCTCACAGACTTGTCATAACAGTTAATATGAACACAATTATGCTCTAACCAGTTCATACTCAAAATCACATCCAAACCTCTTAACGGTAAACAAACCAAATCAACATCAAAGTCTCTGTCGAAGATCGACAATGGACACTTTACACACACAAAAGAAGTAGTCATCGACCCCTTGGCTGGAGTATCGACGGCCATTTCTCCATTCATAGAAGACAACATAAGACCCAATCTTTCAACACAATCAACAGCAATAAAATAATGAGTAGCACTAGTATTAATAATAGTAATTAAAGGAGTACTATTAATGAAACATGTACCTCTGATAAGTCTGTCCTTAGCTGCTGTTTGATCCTCAACCAAAGCGAACACTTTACCACTTGTCTGCGCCCTCTTTGGTTTTTGACACTGACTACCAATGTGCCCTTCTTCACTACAATTGAAACAAATCACATCCTTATGCTTACACTCAGATACAACATGTCCGTTCTTACCACAACGGAAACACCTCTTTACCTCAGTAGTACACACGTTACTCTTATGCCCAGGTTTCCCACATTTAAAACAAACCACACCAGCAGGAGCATCTCCCCCACTAGTCCTCTGACCCTGAGCAACTTTCTATTTACCTTTACCAGCTGGGGTATCATAAGGCTTACCACAATTCTGCTGGTGCTTACCCCTTTTCTCACTGATAATCCTGTAATGAGCATTATTATCCTCTTCATAAATCCTACAACTATCAATCAAATCAGCAAAGACACGAATCTTCTGGTATCCAACTGCCTTCTTGATCTCCAAGCGCAACCCGTTCTCAAACTTGATACACTTCGAAAACTCGGCATCTGCCTCAGCGTAGTACGGATAAAACATGGCCAACTTAGAAAACTTGGCAGCATACTCAACAACTGACATATTCCCTTGCTTCAGCTCAAGGAATTCAATCTCTTTCTTACCATGGACATCTTCAGGAAAGTACTTCCTCAGAAACTCCCTATGGAACACAGCCCAAGTGACATTCTCACACGCAGCTTCCAATCTCTAACAAGTCTCTAGCCACCAGTCATCAGCCTCGACTGCTAGCATATGAGTGCCATACCGAACCTTCTGTGCTGGAGTGCAGTCCATCATATGGAAGATTCTCTCAATCTCTTTCAACCAATCCAATGCTCCGTCAGGATCATACTTTCCCTTGAACATAGGCGAATTCTCTCTCTAGAAAGTCCCCAAGCTACGAGATCCATCATTCCCGTCAACATTCGACTGATTCTCCATCGCATGAGCCATTGCTTCTAAAGCAGCAGCAAGTGCAGCATCATTCCTTCCAGTCATCTCAACTTATCACTACAACATAAACAACGGTTAGAACTCAAATTAACAATACTTACGACTCGACAGCAAGGTCGGATGGACCAACCTTTTGCTCTGATACCAACTTTGTAACACCCCAATTCTACCCGACAATTATAAATGTAAATTAGAGTTATAATCATTCATGCAATGAATCAGGATGCCACAAATTCATATTTAAAAACACATTGCATTCAACATGGATACATAACACTTTAAAACTTAGGACGGATCATCAACATAATACCTTAATCTCTTAATTTAATAATTTAAACATCTATGCAGCGAAATTCTTAATGACATCTTTATCCATCGTTACAGCAACTTCAAAACAACACATACTTCGTAACAATCAAATTAAAGTTCAACAACTGAAATAATCAACAATTAAAAGCAACAAGCGTTCATCCCCTCGAGTTTTACATATCAGAGCAATGACACCGACTCGAACTACTGAAGGTATACAACCTTCACTCTCGATTACCTGCACGTTACCAACGTAAGGGTAATATTCAAACAGAAGGGGTGATATATCTAACAATATAATAAAACGTATGATAATTAATATATTAAATTAGATCACATAACATCACCACTTCTCATCTCATAATCAACAATAATCACAACGGAAATACCAACTATAATACACATTCATCACATCAATTCACAACTTCTTTATGAAATCATATAATGCGACTCAATACTATGCAAATGCATGTGGTACCATTGGAGCAGAACTCCCATCTTAAAAATATGCCAATAAATAGAGGCATCAACAAGGCATAAGCCTTCATCTTAATATTCGCAATACATGCCATCTTAACGAGCATAAACTCCATCTTGAAATGCAATGTATGCAACACAATCATGAATATAATGATAACACCATAATTGACAACATCTCAACACAAACATCATCGCTGGCCATAAACCTACATCTTAATAGTTGCTGTGATACGGTGGGAAGAACTGACTATTTTTTAGAATGCTGGTTTTGCATTTTGCGTTTTGTTTTCGCAAAATGTCGCGGTAAGCAAGAGTCGCCACCGACTTTTATTTTATCCAACAAGGAAAGGAAAAAAGCACAGAAAAATTCCTTTTTCGAGATATTTCTCGGGTTCGGGGGGTAGATTATAGAAAGGGAAGGTATTAGCACCCTTTCTATCTGTGGTTATCCACGGGCTCTTAGGTACTTGCTCATATTGTTTTCAAAATGGTTTTCTTTGTGATTGTGGGTTTGAAAAAAGTTTTGGTTTTAAACTTTGATTTAACTCTTGCTTCTGTCCTCAAGAGCGTATGAAGTGTTTTTGAAAACTTTGTTCGAAAAGTGTAAGTGTGAAAAGTTTGTTTTTAAAAGAGCAAGTACCTAAGAACCATCTACCTACTCGAAAAAGGAATCGTTCTATGCTAATTTCCTTTAGACAATGCTATCCTACTATTGATGAGTAGGTAGCACCATCGTTGGAGTTTAAGGGTCAATTCGAATGCGGGACTTACGGTCACTAAAGCAATGTTGGAACGCCTTAGCGGTAACCCTAATGTCTTAGATCATTTGTTTTGAGGCAAAAATATCTGAGGCAACCATTTCGAGGCGACTATGATCTTTTAGACAAGAGGACGACCTCTAAAATGACCTATACTCAATGACCGTGTACGAAGGCAACCAAGTGGGTGTTGGCTGAAGATTTTGATAATATTATTAGAAGCCAAATGAACTAAACGTTTCGATCGAAATGAAGCAAAGCGTCATGTTTCGAAGTAGCAGAAGCAGTGTTTCGAATAAGCATGTCAAAGCTGGAGCTTCGAGTGGCAATTATGGGAACATATCTAAAGAAGTCTCGAAATAACAACAAGGCTGTGTCTGGGAAGTGCGTTCGAAACGGAGAAGTACCAAAGCATTTGAAATTCAAATGGAAGCGGGACATTCGAAGTTTGAAATTTATGTGCTGGAGCATTTGGAGACACGTGGAAAGAAGAAAGAGGCATTGTTCTGCATGTTCTGAACGTGGCATAATCCTATAGCAAGACCATTATGGTCGAATTAGTATAAATAGAAGTCTTAGTATTAGGATTTCGTGTGTCATATCTATTGTACTAAATACTCAGTAAAATTCAAACTACCACATGGCAAGGGAAACGAATGCAAGAGCAATGTACGTATGATATCACCATATATTTATGATTTAATGAAAACCTTTTACCATTTCCAGCACTTTCCTTTATCTTTCTGTCAAATAACATTTATAAGTTTTCTCATTTACAGTCTTTTCACTTCGAAATCTCTTCATTAAAGTTTTACATTTCAATGCTTTCTTCACATTTCAAGCACTTTACATTTCAGAAAACTGTCATACTTTCCATGCCTTTACCTTCAAGCTTTATCCTTCGAACGCCTATTTTTACTTAAAGTCATTTACAGATTTCTTGCATTAAACGCTTTCTTCATATTTCAAACCTTTTACGTTCCAGAACATCCTTTACATTAACTGTTTTTATAATTCGAAACCATTTACTTGCCTTTTATGCAATTTTACATGTCTTTACAATTAACATTTATTCATGCAACTTAGTTTCGTACACGCACATTTTGATTACATCTTTAGACCCTTAAGAGAGAAATCGAAATAAGCCAAACACCTATACAACACTCAAATATCAACCATGAATATCTGTTCGATCATGAGAGTTACCCTAATGACCAAGGAATCCTAGGATCAATCTAGTCGATCCTGTGAGTTACCAGAGGAATTGAATAACAGTCAGAAAGATTATTCGATAGTTTGGAAGACTAGCGGTTGTTTACCAGAAATCACTGGAAACAAATTGGCACACCTGGTGGGACCAATAATTGGATATTAGAAATAGATTGTTGAGACATAACCATTATAAAAACGTTGGAACCTAAGAAGTTTGTTGTTTTATGAACCTGAGAAGTGGTAAAATAACCAACAGCAACCAACCTTTATCCAGAAGAAAACGTTTGGACAAAATGTCTAATTCTGACAATCAACAAGGGGAACAAAATGCCCCACATACAACAGGCACTAATGTGTCCACTTCGATCGGAACATCTAATGTGATCCCTTCGAATGCACAGTCTGTTGCATCTTCAACCAGTAATATAGCCACCAATGGAGTAAGTGGCATATCAACTAATAGTTCGATCTTAGGAAATACTGGAACCATTGGTTACCCTGGGGGATTCGTTCCACCATCAGGGACACAATCCCATTTCGCCACTCCATTGACTAGACCACCCGGTTTCGATGGAAATAGGACCAGAAATTCCTCTTATGGAATGCCAACATCTTTTATGGCAGGTTTACACAATTCCACATCGAATTCATCCCCACAACTAGGGTCTGGGTCTGGGGCGAATTAGTTTATGACAAATAACCAAGGGTCAGTGGGTTATAGCACAATGCCTATTTTAACCACAGAAAACCAGTTGGCTTTTAGGCAATTGATGGATGACAGTAACCATAATATGATAGGGGTGTTAGCACAAACCATGCATGAGATATTTGCCCCAATAGTGCAAAATGTGACTGTGACAAACAGGGAAAACGCTGACAACATGAGTCGAATAACAGATTTCTTTGCTCCCCCAGAAAGGCGTAGGCAGAATCAGGCGGGATTTCGAGCAAACATGCCTGTTATAGAACAAATTGCTAACGACCCAATTTATAGACCACCCAGAGAAGAAGTTAACTTAGGGGCCAGGGCACCAAGGTTAGAAGCCCCAATAATCCCAGGCCCACAAAGAGAAATTATGGAACCAGGGGCAAGGGTCGAAAGGCTAGAAGCCCCAGAGTTTTGAGAAGAACAACCTAGGGGAGTTGTCTTGGTTGGTCGAAATCAAGATGCCGATGCTGTCGTTCATAGAATTCGAAACGATAACATCTTGGCAGAAAACAATCTAACCACCATGATAGAGAGAGTCATGGCCCATAATGGCCTCAACACAGGAATGAGAAGGCCAAATTATGCTTCTCTTATATTGGATTGCATAATGCATACTGATTTACCAAGGGGATATAAAGTCCCTAAATTTACAAAGTTCGCTGGGGATACCAATGAGTCAACAGTCGAACACATAGCGAGATATCTAAACAAAGCGGGAGATGTAGCCAATAATGAAGATCTCAGGATCAAATACTTCCCAAGTTCCTTGACTAAAAACGCCTTCACATGGTTTACCACTTTGCCTCATGGGTCCATTGATACTTGGGCTCTCTTGGAGAGATTATTCCATGAACAATGTTACATGGGACAGTCGAAAATAAGCTTGAAGGAATTGGCCAGTGTTAAGAGAAAGTTCACCGAACCCATAGATGATTATCTGAATAGATTTAGGCTTTTGAAATCCAGATGTTACACAGTAGTGCCTGAACATGAGTTAGTCGAAATGGCCGCTGGTGGCTTGGATTACTCTATTCGAAAGAAACTAGACACTCAATATTTGAGGGATATGGCTCAGTTAGCCGATAGGGTTCGACAGGTCGAAAGGCTAAAGGCCGAAAAAGCCAGAGTCTTTAAGAATAGCAAGAAAGAAAGGATTTCCTATGTTGGGACTGAGGAAGCAGAAGAATATCCTGAATTCGAATTCGAAGAGGTCGAAATCGACCTCGCTGAATTAAAACAGGCTCCGCCTTATTCCTGCAAATTATTGGTTCCCACAAAAGGGAAAGAGATTGTTGAAAATAAGAAAAGTGACAAATTCCCAAAGAAGGTTTATACCTTCGATGTCACTAAATGTGACGAGATTTTTGACTTACTTGTCAAAGATGGCCAACTAATTGTGCCATCAAATGTCAAAATACCTCCTTTGGATCAGAGAAAGAAGAGAGGATTTTGCAAATATCATAGTTTCCTAGGCCACAAAACCTCACAATGTTTTCTTTTCAGGGACCTAATTCAAAACGCAATCAAAGATGGCAGACTAAAGTTTGCTGATAAGGTGAAGATGAAAGTGGACGAAGATCCCTTGGACGTCGCAGACACCAACTACTCCGAGCCTGCATGCATTGGAGAGATCAACATGGTGGAAACTGATCAAAGCGACGCCCTAACAGGAGAGAAGGGTACTGAAACTGAAAACTGGGTGATGGTCGAAGTCAATAAGGAGGTCACTAAAGACATCCAGAATACGCCAGAGACTTCGATTGCCGCACTTGTAGCTATTGCAAGAGAAACCCAGGCTACTGAAGGCCATGGAAATCAAAACCAAGAACTAACACAAGTCACTGAAGGCTTGAGGCTGGAATTGGAGAAATTCCAAATCACGAAGCCAATTTCCCCTCAGAAGGAAATATGGGACACTCTAGGGGAACCCAGTGGAAAATTTGACTATTTGGTCAAATATTCTGCCCCAGAGAGTTCGAAGGTTCAGATTAAGGATATAAAGCCCACAGGATGGGGTGATGATGAGGCTAAGGGGGAAGATGTTGAGATAAATATGGTGGATATGGAAAGGCCTCGCTCTGAGATGGAGGAAGTAGAAAAATACTTAGAAAAAGAAAAGTATAGAATGAAGGATAATCACACTGGAGATGCTAGTCTCAAGGATTACCTCATGACATGCCACAAAGGAGATTCAGGCATGATATTGTGCCCTAGGTGCAGCATCCTCTGCAATCAAAGAATCGCAGCGAATTTCGAAAGGGTACAGAGGACTCGAACTGGCAATAATTGGCGCCAGGATAACCAGCTTTTTAGGTGTTATCCCAAGGCTGGAGAAAGTTTGCTGGAATTTGTGTTTCGCTGCTGCAAAGGGGCAACCAAGTGCTTGATTTGCCCAAGGTGTTCTGCTGTGTATGACCAAAGCATGGCCAGAGCCTTCGAAATGATTCCCTTCGCCCCTTGCTGGAACCATCAAGAAACTGTCCAGATGGGCCCACGTTTCGACAACAGACACAAACAGCGAAGGCCTGATAGCCCTCACCCCAAGGCTGCTCGAAGAGTGACTTTCAAACTCCCTGCTGAAGTGCCAACCGATAGATGGTTACAAGTCAGAAATGACAAAGGCAAAGATAGATGGAGAAACGCCAAACGAAATGCACGCCATGCTGTGACATACAGGAGGCAATTCAACACAACAAAAAGGGAGGAGGTGAGATTAGAAAATTACAAAGGAAGGAACCCCATGTCAAGATCCCAGTGGCGTAGACAACAAAGGATTCGAAAGGCTGAGAGGGAAGCTGTGGCAAACAAAGGGGTTACTTCAACAAAGAACCAAGGTGAATCTAGCACCAACAAACCAAAAAATCAAACTGAAGACAAACCTCCAGTCAATAGGAGGCTTTTCTCTGAAGTACAACGCGATGAACCAAAGGAATACACTCCAGGCCCAGAAGAGGACGAAGATATGATAACAGATAACTTCGAATCAGAGGGGGAGTCTTCATTCAACCTGAACTGTAACGTGGTGTCTGTGCTTCCCTGCGAATTTGGGCAGGAAACCGAAATCGATGAATATGAGGAGGAAGACACCACAGATTTGATGAAACATAGGCCTGTGTGCTACTATGTGATGAACAATGGGGCTGTTGAGGAACAAAATGCATTCTTCGAACGTCCAGAACCTGCTATGAAGAACCATCTCAAGCCACTTTTTATTCGGGCGAAAGTTGGTGTCCATGGTGTGAACAAAGTTCTAGTGGATGGGGGTGCTGCAGTCAATTTGATACCCCATTTCATGCTAAAAAGATTAGAGATCCGCGAAGGAGACATCAAGCCCCATAATATGGTTCTGTCCAATTATGAGGGAAAAGTGGGCAAAACACTGGGAGTGGTCCAGTTGGAATTGACAATAGGCTCAAGTTGTAGGCCCACCATGTTTATGGTGATCGAAGCCAAGGCCAACTATAACTTATTGCTGGGAAGGGAGTGGATCCATGGCGTGGGGGCAGTTCCTTCGTCAATGCACCAGCGACTAGTTCTGTGGAGAGATGATGGAATCGTGGAAAACATCGAAGCAGATCAGAGTTACTTTATGTCAACGGTCAATTTAGTTGACAAGAGGGATTATGATAAAAATCTGGCAAAGATTGCTCCGTGTGTTCCAAATGATGAGATTAATGAAACCAGAAACGCCCACTACTACATGACCCTTCGCCATGATGGCCTTTACTGGGATAGAACAATAATCAGTGAAGAAGAGGGAGTCGAAAGCACTATACAAAAACGGCCAGCAGGCTGGGACTTCGACAACCTTATCCATGACTGAGTCCACTTTTTTCGAAAGGATTTCGGCCTATATGGCTGAGAACGAATCAAAAGCGGCCTTAGAGGCTGAAATAAATAAATCAACTATAAAGATGAACGAAGTAAGTGGGGATGGCTCGAAATGCTCACCCTTCGAAGAGTTTGAGATGGATCAAAGGTTGGACGCCATCTATGATAAAGAACCCTTAGGCTTCGAAAGGGACCCCATAAACTCAAGTGCCAAAATGTTGGCACAAGATCCACTCGAAGAAGTCAACTTAGGGGATGAAAAAACGAAAAGAATAACCTACATAAGTGCAAAACTTAGCCCAGGCCTCAAGAAGGAAGTAATCGAAGTCCTCAAGGATAATAAAGATTGCTTCGCATGGGATTATGACGAGATGCCTGGTTTAAAGAGGGAGTTGGTCGAACACAGACTGCCAATCAAAGATGGCAAGAGGCCCATCAAACAAACTCCCAGAAGATTCGCACCAACGGTTCTCACAAAAATTAAAGCTGAGATCGAAAGGTTGATGCGTTGCAAATTCATCAGAACAACAAGGTACGTCAAATGGTTAGCAAACATAGTACCTGTTATTAAGAAAAATGGTTCTTTAAGAATTTGCATAGATTTTAGGGATTTAAACACTGCAACCCCTAAAGATGAATATTCCATGCCTGTGGCAGAAATGCTAGTTGATTCTGCTGCAGGGTTCGAATACTTGAGTATGTTAGATGGATACTCTGGGTATAATCAGATTTTCATTGCTGAAGAAGATGTTGCAAAGACAGCATTTCGTTGCCCAGGAGCCTTAGGCACCTACGAATGGGTGGTGATGCCTTTTGGTTTAAATAACGCTGGGGCAACTTATCAAAGGGCAATGAATTTAATTTTTCATGATTTCATTGAAACCTTCATGCAGGTGTATATTGATGATATAGTCATCAAATCTATATTTGCAGAAACACATTTGCATCATTTGAGCCAATCATTCGAGCGAATGAGAAAACATGGCTTAAAGATGAATCCCCTTAAATGTGCATTTTTTGTGCAGGCTGGAGATTTTCTTGGTTTTGTGGTTCACAAGAAAGGGATTGAAATCAACCAGAACAAAACCAAAGCCATAATGGAGACGAAATCACCTACGTCAAAAAGGGAATTGCAATCTCTGCTAGGGAAAATTAACTTCCTCAGAAGATTCATTTCGAACCTGAGTGGAAGAACCCAAGCTTTCTCTTCGTTACTTCGTCTAAAGCAAGGCCAAGCCTTCGAATGGAACGAAGCTCACCAGGAGGCATTTGACAGGATAAAAGAATACCTTTCTCAGCCTCCTATTTTGTCTCCACCTTCATGGGGGAAGCCCATGAGATTGTACATATCTGCCTCTGAAGTTAGTATAGGTAGTATGCTAGCACAAGAAGATAGCAATGGCATCGAAAGAGCCATATACTATTTAAGTAGAGTGCTAAATGATGCAGAGACCAGATATAGCAATTTAGAAAAGCTATGTCTCTGTTTGTATTTCTCTTGTATGAAACTCAAGTATTATATAAAACCTGTTGATGTTTATGTTTCATCTCATTTCGATGTTATTAAACATATGCTTTCAAAACCAATAATGCATAGCAGAGTTGGTAAATGGGCTTTAGCCTTAACAAAATATTCTTTGACTTTCATGCCTTTAAAAGCTATGAAAGGTCAAGTGATTTCTGACTTCATTGTGGACCATTCGTTGGTTGAGCAGACTGTCATGAGTTACGTCGAAATGCAACCATGGAAATTGTACTTTGATGGTTCAACCCACAGGAATGGAAGTGGCATTGGAGTCCTTCTGATTTCTCCTGAAGGAATTCCAACAAAATTCAAGTATAAATTAGATGGTCCTCGTTGCTCGAACAACGAAGCTGAGTATGAAGCGCTCATTGTTGGACTTGAAGCTTTGTTGGAATTGGGGGCAACCAGAGTCGAAATTAAAGGAGACTCTGAATTAGTGGTCTAACAAATCACAAAGGAATATAAGTGCATAAAGGAAAACTTAATGGTATACTTCGTCATAGTCAATAGGCTATTGAGGAAATTTGAATACATGGATATTCAACACATACCAAGAATAGAGAACCAAGAAGCAAATGACTTAGCGCAGTTGGCTTCGGGTTATAAAGTGTCTACCAAGAACTTTAAGGATTTAGTTGAATTAAGGGGTAGAGTTATGGCTACTAGATTCACACCGTCGGATCTGGAAAGTATGAAATTGGGATATGCTGAGAAACAGGGATTAGAAATATTAGCCATAAATACTTTGTCAGATGCAGATTGGCGAAGTCCACTGAAGAGTTATTTAGCAGACCCAACTCTAAACGTGGATAGAAAGACAAAATACAGAGCATTGTCATATCTCCTCATGGGGAACGAATTGTTTAAAAAGACCCAAGAGGGTGTATTATTGAAATGCCTAGGAGAAAGTGAGGCATATTTATCATTGTCAGAAGTCCATAATGGGGCATGTGGGGCACATCAAGCAGGCTATAAAATGAAATGGCTGTTATTTCGATACGGCTTGTATTGGCCTAGCATGCTCAAAGATTGCATAGACTTTGCTAAAGGATGTGAGGAATGTCAGAAACATGCAGGGATTCAACATGCCCCTGCAAGTGAGTTGCATTCGATCATCAAACCATGGCCATTTAGAGGATGGGCATTGGATTTGATAGGAGAAATAAATCCTGCTTCGTCCAAAGGACAGAAATACATCTTGGTGGGAATAGATTATTTTACCAAATGGATCGAAGCTATACCACTAATAGTTGTTGATCAAGAGGCTATTATTGAATTTATACAAAAGCACATTATCTATAGGTTCGGATTGTCAGAGACCATAACCACAGACCAAGGCTCTGTTTACTGGTAGAAATATGCAAGGATTTGCCCAAGAAATGGGGTTTAGATTGCTAACATCAACGCCATATTATGCTCAAGCAAACGGTCAAGTCGAAGCAGCAAATAAAGTAATAATAGGATTAATCAAGAAGCATATTGGCAAAAAGCAAAGAAACTGGCACAAAACTCTGGACCAAATATTATGGGCTTGTAGAACATCTCCTAAGGAAGCTACTAACACTACGCCTTTCCAACTCACATTTGGTCATGATGCAGTGTTGCCAGTAGAAATTCATCTACAATCAGTTCGAATTCAGAGACAAAACGAAATCCCAGCTGCATTATATTGGGAAATGATGATGAATGAATTAGTTGAGTTGGACGAAATTAGATTACATGCATTGGAAATTTTGATGAGACAAAAAGAAAGAGTGGCCAGAACATACAATAAAAGGGTGAAGAAAAAAGTATTCATTATTAATGACTTAGTTTGGAGAGTCATATTGCCTATGGACAAGAAAAATAAAGCATTAGGTAAATGGTCACCTCATTGGGAAGGACCTTTTCGAATATTAAAAGTATTCTCAAACAATGCATACGAAATCGAAGAACTGGTGGATGATAAACGTATCCTAAAGGTTAATGGGAAATATTTAAAGAAATATAAGCCACGCCTGCAGGAGATTCGAATAGTAACAACGTAACCAAGATGTTATAAAAGGCCAAAATGGCAAGATAAAATGCCAAAATGGCGTTGTTCGAATATTACATATAAGAAACCAAAATTGTAGTCAAATAAACATCAAAATCTAGAAATAAGAGTTATTTTTCAATCGATTGAAAGTGCTTCGAAATGATTCAAGCTTCTGCTGAGTGAAACGCCTGGCTCCAGGCGGTTAAGGAATCCAAAAAGCGCTATGATTGACGTGACTGGAGTCAAATGCATTAAATGTTACGATGATTCGAAGGTCACATCAAAATCTTGTGTAGATGTTTAAAATAGGTATTTCTCAGAGAAATCGAAATACATATTTTAAAGGGGCAATTTGTTGGCTGAAGATTTTGATAATATTATTAGAAGCCAAATGAACTAAACGTTTCGATCGAAATGAAGCAAAGCGTCATGTTTCGAAGTAGCAGAAGCAGTGTTTCGAATAAGCTTGTCAAAGCTGGAGCTTCGAGTGGCAATTATGGGAACATATCTAAAGAAGTCTCGAAATAACAACAAGGCTGTGTCTGGGAAGTGCGTTCGAAACGGAGAAGTACCAAAGCATTTGAAATTCAAATGGAAGCGGGACATTCGAAGTTTGAAATTTATGTGCTGGAGCATTTGGAGACACGTGGAAAGAAGAAAGAGGCATTGTTCTGCATGTTCTGAACGTGGCATAATCCTATAGCAAGACCGTTATGGTCGAATTAGTATAAATAGAAGTCTTAGTATTAGGATTTCGTGTGTCATATCTATTGTACTAAATACTCAGTAACATTCAAACTACCACATGGCAAGGGAAACGAATGCAAGAGCAATGTACGTATGATAGCACCATATATTTATGATTTAATGAAAACCTTTTACCATTTCCAGCACTTTCCTTTATCTTTCTGTCAAATAACATTTATAAGTTTTCTCATTTACAGTCTTTTCACTTCGAAATCTCTTCATTAAAGTTTTACATTTCAATGCTTTCTTCACATTTTAAGCACTTTACATTTCAGAAAAATGTCATACTTTCCATGCCTTTACCTTCAAGCTTTATCCTTCGAACGCCTATTTTTACTTAAAGTCATTTACAGATTTCTTGCATTAAACGCTTTCTTCATATTTCAAACCTTTTACGTTCCAGAACATCCTTTACATTAACTGTTTTTATAATTCGAAACCATTTACTTGCCTTTTATGCAATTTTACATGTCTTTACAATTAACATTTATTCATGCAACTTAGTTTCGTACACGCACATTTTGATTACATCTTTAGACCCTTAAGAGAGAAATCGAAATAAGCCAAACACCTATACAACACTCAAATATCAACCATGAATATCTGTTCGATCATGAGAGTTACCCTAATGACCAAGGAATCTTAGAATCAATCTAGTCGATCCTGTGAGTTACCAGAGGAATTGAATAACAGTCAGAAAGATTATTCGATAGTTTGGAAGACTAGCGGTTGTTTACCAGAAATCACTGGAAACAGTGGGGTGTACCCTAAGAGTGCGCATGTGCGAGTGTGTCGTTTTCAGTTATTTTTATCTTTGTACATGTTAAGGTGACCTAATTTGATTTTAAGATTAGCATTCTGTCTTGTCATGCAACCCTATTATCAAACATCTAACAGTTATAATTTGCGGAAATAAAATGCGGAATTTAAATTACAAGGCGTCGGGTATTTACATCGCCAAAGACAAACCCTTTAAAAATAAATAAAGCAATAAAAATAATTAAAAGTCCTATTTACTATTACAATCCGGGAGCAAGTACATTATTGGATAAAAATAAGTAAATCGCGTGCGGGAAATTAAATCTAGCGCATGGTTAGGGTTTTAACCCTTTTGATTAAAGAAAATATCTTGTTGTTGTTTTTATTTTAAGAAAGAGATTAAACCTAAATTAATTACTAAATTAAATTAAATAAATTAATTAATAAAAATAAATTATTTTTGGGTTTTTGGTATTTTAAGAAAGAAATTATAATAATTAAATTAATGGTTAAAACTAATTAAATCTACCTTAATTTTAATTATTTACCAAAGAAAATAGGTTAAAGTTATTCTAATTAAAACCTAAATTAATTAATTAGTGTTTTATTAAAAAAAAGCTTAAAGTTTAATTAAATATAAAAATATTTGTGATTTTATTTTATAAAAGAGGAATTTTGATTGGTTAGAAATTAAATAAAAATAATAAAAATAATTAATTAAAACAAAATAAATAAATAGAAGAGAAAAGGGGTTGGGCCTGGAATTGGGAGTATGAATAGCAATTCTGTGGCCCAATATGTGCTGGCCTTCTTGGACTTCCTGGAATCTGGTGTGCATGCGTTGACCAATGCCTTGGTGGTCCTTCCATCCCCAACCATCAGATCTGGCCATTGGCATCTGTCTCTTGGATGCACGAGGATGCATGGTGAGCTGCAAACCAATATATGCACAAGAACACCTGAAAGGAAAAATTAATAAGAAAGTGGGGGACCTGGGATTTGAACCCAGGTCCTGAAGGAGTTTGGACGTGCACGCTTGCCACTACGCCATGATGGTTTGTTTGTTAATATAATACAAAGAGTATATAATAAAATAAAACAAGTCAATGGCCAGAAAAATTATAAAAAAAAACGTGCGCTATTTGAATGATGCAATGGATGGATGCCACATATTGTCTTCAACCTCTCGTCCGTGGCTAAAAGATCTCAAACCTATACCCACGGACAGAAGTCCGTAGCTATAAGCCAGTCCACCTCCAAAATTTGCTACGAGCCACAAAAATGCATTTCAAGGGCATGGTCATGCTCGTCTCAACCTCCCGGTCCTAACCATACCCTTCTTGATGGTCAATTGTTCCTGAAAAGAAAACCCCTAAAAATATCCAAGAAAACCTAGCTATGGCGAATTGCAGTACAGGTTATATAAACGAAATTGAATGATGCAAATAGCTTGGAAATGTTGTGAGGATTACAAATATGCAGTTAGTTTTCATTATAGATGCAAGAATGGTGAGTTTCGATTTCAAGAATAGGGGTGGTTATCGTGACACTTACAGCGCGTTTGGGTGTCTGAACAAGCTTGCTTTGGATTGGTTTGGCTTGAGTGAATGCCCAGGAAGCGATTGGGACAGGTCTTGGCCTCTGAAAATTCCTCTAGTTATGATTTTGATCTCAAGCTTTTTGATGAATTTTCCAACTTTTGTTCTGCCTCTGCCTGCACTTTCCAACCCCTGTTTCGTTTCCTTTTGCTTGCTTATGTAGTGTGTAGTGTATTAGGGTAACAAATTTGATTCAAATCTTGCTCCAATAATGATTGCCAATTTGATTTGATTCTCCATTATTAAACCTTCCAAATTTGATTTGATTCAATCTTTTTGCACATGGTTTGGCTTGATACGAATTTGATGGTGATAATGATGATAATCAAAGCTTGAAACAGCAAAAAAATCTCATGTTATCAAAGTTTTGGATTTTATATGATTTAATTTGATTTAAAATGAATAAATTCAATAAAAAATCAAATTAAATAATAAAAAAGAAATATGAGCTCATGTCTGAAGCTAGGACACGTGGACAACTGTGCAAGCTCAAATCAAGTGGAAAAGAATGGGCCCATTTGACAAAATTTGAAGTTTTGGGGATAATTGACTTTTGGCAATTTTGCAAAAAAGTCCAACTTCAACAATGCATAACTTCTTCAATTTTGAACTTTTGGATGTGTTCTTGGACTTTTTAGAAATATTGATATGTCCTCTAACCAACCCTTTTGGTCTCATCTCATTTTGATATTCCATGATCAAGTTATCAGCTTTGGCAAAAAGGATGTTTTTGTTGACTTTCAAAAATGACCTATAATGTCCAAATTTATAAATTCTTGTGAGTGCATTTTTTGATCTTGGGGTATGAAGATGGATTGTTGGAAATTTCATCCTCTTCAAAATGAGATTTGGATGGGTCAATTCTCATAAAGTATGAGAAAGTTATGCTTGGTCAAAGTTGAGTTAACTTTTCCTACAAAACCCTAATTTCGCAACTTTTGAGTCTTGATGAATTTTGAGAAATCCTTGATGAATCATGATCAACCCTTGATAAAATGATGAAATATCCTTCAAAATTATAATGTTGGCAAAAAATCTTGAAGTTTGACTGTATTTGGGTCACAGTTGACTTTTGCCCTAGCATAGTCGATTTTTGGACCTTTGAGCAATTGACTGAGCAAACTTTCTATGCAAGGCTTTAAATTTGACATGGATGATCTTGAGAGAGCATATTAGGACATTGGGGAGCACTTGAGGTCATTTGTATTCAAAGATCTTGATGCAACACAAAACCCTAATTTGGGGTTGACTGCCTTAGGAGATAACTTATCTGTCCAACTCTTGAGCAAACTTGAGTGTGATACGGTGGGACAACTGACTTGAGGTTTTGTGTTTGTTTTCGCACTTGTTCGATTTAGCAAGAGTCACCACCGACTTTTTATTTTATCCAAAGGAAAGGTCAAAAAGCACAGGAAAGACCTTTGAGATGTTTTCTTGGGTTCGGGGGGTAGAATATAGAAAGGGAAGGTATTAACACCATTTCTATCCATGGTTATCCATGGGCTCTTAGTTACTTGTTTTAGATCACTTGCCTTTGCTTTTCAATTGTTTGAAATGGTGCTTTGTGTGTGTGGTTTTGAAAATGTTTTGAAAAAGATACCTTGTCTAGGCAACCTTTGTAATGATTCTTGTTTGAATATATACAAAGGTGTGTGTCTTTTTGAAAAGATATTCCAATGTTTTGAAAGTTGTTTTGAAATTGTTTTGAAGTTGTGTTGTGAAGTGTGTTTGAAAATGGCAAGGATGTTTTGTAAGATTTTTGATCAAGTAACTAAGAGTTGTCTACCCTATTCTACTCAAAGATCTTTCTTATGCTTTTAACCCTTTTTAACAGTGTGTGTTGTTTCATCATTGTATTTGATGAACAACCTTGTGTTAGGATGTTAAACGGGACAAGCGCGGGTCATCATATACAATCATTGAAGGAAACTTGTGAGACGCTCTAGCAATTTTATAAGGGACGAGATCGTTTTATCAGAGGCAACATCGAGGGTCATCGAGGGACTACGATCTTTGTTTATTGAAGGGGCATTTGCTAGAGTGTCTCATACTCGAGGGACATGATTGCATTTTCCGAGGCAACAAGAGAGGTTACCCTAGAGGTGCAAGTGTGAATTGTGTATTGATCTTCATGCATTTATCTTGTATTAGGTCATCTAGCGATTAATTTTGAATCTTCGCATACAAACCCTAATTACTATACAGTATATTGAAAGCGGTAAATTGCGGGAATTTAAAGTCTAAGTTATTACAAATAAGTATCCGGGGATGGGGGTACAAATGTTTACAAATGGGGATGAGTCTTATCAGAATAATAATGTTCAAGTATATATTACAACCAAATTGAACTGTCGCATTTTCATTGTAAAATTATAACAGTATAAGATAATGAAAATCAAAGAAATATGAGATGCGTGTATTTATTTACAAATGATCAAATAAAAATTTTAACCTAAGAAAGATTAAGTATTTATTATTATTTATTGTGTTTTATATTTTTTAGGAACTTATGTAAAAAGATTAGTTAAACAAAAATTCTAGTTTTCTTTTTGTATTTAATTAAATATAACAAATATTTAGAGAAAATTATATCAAAACAAACTTTAATCCATTATTGGTTTTATTTATTATTAACAAAATAAATTAAAAAAAGAAAAGTATTGGTTTAAAGAAAATTAAATAAAATGATACTAGTAAAGAAAAGAAAGAATATTAGTTTAAAAAAATGAAAAGGGAAAGATGATGGGCCTATGAGTTATGGCCCAACAAGAATGAAGAAGAACAAATTAATAGTATCAAAAATGAAGAAAAGGGGGGTGGGCGCAGGAAAATGTTTGGGCTTCAGTTTTAAGTGGGGCGAAGGCCCAAGTGTCATGCACAACGTTTTTAGGGTTGCTTCATTTGGTTAGGGTTTGCACGCTTGGCCTCAGCGGCGCCACTCCTTTCATCTTCTTCGTCTCTCTTCCTCGTTCTCAGCCATGGGCTTCTGATCCTTGAAAACTCCCTCCTAGCCACCGGAGCACCGCCCTATCTCACCTCCTACTCTCTTCATGGCGATCCAGAAACTTGAATGTACGGTACAGATTGTTAATCTTCGTTTTAGGGCTTCTTGCAGTTATGCTTTCGTTTTGCTCTTGCATTTTTAATTTATGGTGGTTATGATGTTTACAAGTAATAAAAGCCCGAGGGACATACCTTGAGCGTCTTGTTCTGTAAAATGGAAGGAGAAGGATGGTGAGCTGGCCAGTGGCGCTCCTAGGAGGCTAGGCGGAGGGAAGATCGCGATGATAGCGTTTCTGGTATTTGTTGTTTTATGTTGTTTAATGATGATAAATTGTCGTTTATGAAAACCTACTTGTTCTTGCTTGCTTCTTTGTTTGTTAATCTTGATGATTTGATGATGAAGATACTCTAAGATTTTCGTAGGCTTCTGAATCTTTATCTCTTTCTCTTTGTATGCTGAACGTTACTGATTTTGAATGCTCTTCTTCTCTTTTATTGATATGGTTTTATTGGATATCAATGATGATGATTTTCTGAGACTCGCCTCTTTGTTTGTTGCTTTTTGTTTTGAGTTGATGGTGATGAAACTCTGAAACTGATTGTTGATTTGTTAGTGATGATCTGGGTTCTGAAACAATTTTGGTTGCTTCTAAACTCCTCCTCTTTCTTCTGGGTTATTTGATATCAATGATGATGGTTTTCTGAGATTTGCCTCTTTGTTGAATATTGTTGATGAAATGGTTCTAAAAAAAATGCTAGCTTGATGATTTTGTTGTTCTGAGGACTATGCTTCTTCCTCTTCCTCTCTCTGGTTTTGTCAATGATGATGATTTTTTGAGATTTTGCCTCTTTGTTTGTTGTTTTGATTTGAGTTGATGATAGTTTTGGCTTGGACTGTATGTTTGGCCTGGACTTGTATGTTTGGCCTGGACTTGTATGTTTGGCCTGGACTTGTGTTGTTAGTTTCACAGGTTTGTCATTGGTTTTGAACTTTGGATAAGTTTGGAAACAGGCTTGTATTGGACTTATAGGTTTGTTGTGTAGTTGGGCAGGTTTGTGAGTTTTTGGTTGCTCAATGTTTGTTTTAACAGGCTGATGCAGTTTGAGTAGGTTTGTGAGTTTTTTGGTTGCTCAATGTTTGTTGAGCAGGTTTTCTAACTTGTATTTTTTTGCAGGTTGTTGAGTTTTTGGGGAAGGCTTAGCAGTTTTTTTGTGTTTGTTGAGCAGGCTGATGAGTTTTAAGCAGGTTTGTGAGTTTACAGGTAAGGCAGGCTATAGGTTTTTTGGTTTTGACAGCAGTTTTGCTTCTGGTTTTTTAGATGCAGGTTTGTTTGTTACTGCAGTTTTGAGATGTAGTTTGTAACTTGCAGTTTTTTGGAAGCAGGCTTGAGTTGTTTTTTGCTCAATGTTCTCCTCTCCCTTCTGCTGAACTGTTAGACTTGTTATATCTATTTGTTTTCTTACTGCCTTTTACAGCCTGCCAAAACTGCAAACCCTCACTTCACTCTCTTTCTCTCTTTCTCTCTCTCTCTCTCTCTCTCTCTCTCTCTCTCTCTCTCTCTCTCTCTCCATAAAAGCACTTTTGATTGTTTATTATATTATAATTACGAAAAGCTGTTGACCAGAACATGATGAGGGCTAGGACAAGCTCTCTTGCTTGTAACTTGGTTCATCTCTGCATTGTGTACTTTCTTTCCATATTTCCTGCATTGTACTTTCTTGGACAGCTTTGTGTACTTGCTGTGACAGTTTTGCAACTTAGTTTGTCATTCAGCTTGGTTAGTGCATTTGTAGTTAGCTTGCCATACTTTCTCATGTTTGCCTTGCTGTTGGTTGACTAATGCAGTTTGAAATTCAGTTTGTAGTACCCTTCTTTGTGTGCAGCCTTCTGCCTTTGCACTTTGAATAACTTGTACGCTTGCAATTTTATATATTTTATTTTTTTCTCTGTGAACCGAGAAGAGAAATCTTCTTGTGATTTGCAGAGAGGAAAATGAAAACATGATGAACATAGCATTTCTGATTCCGGCCAGCAGACTTTAATGATGATTTTTCTTTTTACTTGCTTCTGCTTGAAAAATTCTTATACTAACTTCTTTCTGTCTTTTGCAGGTAAGTACCAGTTGGATAATGGAGGACGCAGTAAAGGTCAAATATTTCAAGAGATTTAGGCTTTAGATTTATTTTTTCATTTATTGTAAACAAATATTATTATAAATACTGTAAATTGTAAATTCACAATATTCGAATAAAATTTGTAACGACATTTGAAATAAATAAATAAAAGAGTCTTTGTCAAATATCTTCTAACTTTCCCTTGTATTGTCTATTTAACTATTTAAGACTCTTAAATTAAAATAACTGGAAATGTATCCCAATAACTTTAATCTAGATGAAATAAATAATCAACAAACTTTGCCGTCTCGCAACCTTGCATTAATCACAATACGCATAGTATTCCAATTAACATATGCATTGTACAGTTAAACAAACAAACATTCCATAAACCTTTCACTCCACTGATCAAACTAATGCCTCAAAGTTCCAAACAAAAGTCTCAGCTCCTATCCCAGATATTTAGGTTTTGAGAAATAACTAGTAATCTTGAACAAGTGTAAAAATAATGTAACAGTCAACTGAATTTCTGAGGATTCTGTTTCTTCTGAGAAAAGCGAGCGCAAACCCCAATTCTGGATTACTGCCAAAGAAAGATCCGTCTGATCGATTCTTGAGTCAACCTTAACAAATCAGAGAAAACCCTAATTCTGGATTGCTGCCAAAGAAAGATCTGTCTGATCAATTCCTGAGCCAATCTCAACAAAATCAGTGGAAACCCTAATTCTGGATTGCTGCCAAAGAAAGATCTGTCTGATCAATTCCTGAGCCAATCTCAACAAAATCAGTGGAAACCCTAATTCTGGATTAACTAATAAAGAAGAGTCTGTTTGACCGATTCTCGAGCCGATCTGAAAAACCAGAGAAAACCCTGAGGTTGTGATTTCTTGTGAAAAAAGGGAGGGCAAATTTTGGGGTACAACAGTTGCCCCTGTTCAATCTTCTTGAACCTGAAGAGTTAGATTGGCAATTTTTCCGTTCGCGACTCGAAGGTAAAAGATGATTGGACACTAGAGTGCCCAAAAATTTGCACTCGTTAAAGCATAGTTGAGGGAATGGGCTTAAAGATGCCATTTGGAGATGTGACAGAATCTTGCTGGAGATGGGCTTATAGATGCCATCCAAGAATGTTTGTTGAACTGTATGTTGTAGGTGAAAGGGTGAGTATCAGAAAGGTATCCATGTTTGGAATGTCTCTGAGCTGGGGGTCTGAATCAGCAACAGATTAGCATCCGTGTCGGGAGGCATCCGTGAACAGTTTTAAAAAATCCTTGAAGTTTAAAACTTGCTAAACTTATCCTGCGACGGATGAAATATTAGCTGAAACACAGAGTTATGATGTATGATGCAATGTATGTGTTATATCAATGCTTATGATATATGAATGTAATGAATGCGTATGTAAGCTGATTAGGCGTCTTGCTGAGGAAGATAAATCCTGGATAGATGGAGATAATAAAATCTTTGACCGCTGTCAGGGAAAATAAATCCTTGACTGTCGCTGGGGATTGAAAATCCTTTGATCATTGAAAATGAGAAGTCCTGGGACCACTGTTGGGGAAATCAGGAGTTTGGGTTGTATGCTAATCTACAGGAGATTCCTGTTTTGAGGAGAACTTCGCCGGGGAATATCAGAAAATTCTATGAGGATTTGAGAATGAGAGTCTTCATTCTGCTTGGGGAATTAGTGTTGAGGAGCCAAGAACGAGAATCTTCGATCTGCCGGGGATTTGAAATTCTGAGAGTAAAGAAAGCTCCAGAGAATCCAAGACGAGAGTCTTGATTTTGTTGGGAAATAAGAAACTCTATGGGGAATAGCCATACTGTTGAAAAGTAGCTATCCTGTTGGAGGGGCTTATTCCTGTTTGGAGGAAGTTCAGAAGTCAAGTTGTATGCCACTTTGAGAATGAGAATCTTCATTCTGTCGGGAATATCAGGAAGTTGAATTATATACCACTTTGAGAATGAGAATCTTCATTCTGTCGGGGAAAATCAGGAGGTTGGGTGTATGCCAATCTACTGGGGAAGCCAAAATGAGAATCTTCATTCAGGTCTTGGGTCAGAAGGTTGGGTGTATGCCAATCTACTGGGGAAGCCAAAATGAGAATCTTCATTCAGGTCTTAGGTCAGAAGGTTGGGTGTATGCCAATCTATCGGGGAAGCCAAAATGAGAATCTTCATTCAGGTCTTGGGTCAGAAGGTTGGGTGTATGCCAATCTACTGGGGAAGGCAAAATGAGAATCTTCATTCAAGTCTTGGGTCAGAAGGTTGGGTGTATGCTAATCTACTGGGGAAGCCAAAATGAGAATCTTTATTCAGGTATTGGGTCAGAAGGTTGGGTGTATGCCAATCTACTGGGGAAGCCAAAATGAGAATCTTCATTCAGGTATTGGGTCAGGAGGTTGGGTGTATGCCAATCTATTGGGGAAGCCAAAATGAGAATCTTCATTCAGGTCTTGGGTCAAAAGGTTGGGTGTATGCCAATCTATTGGGGAAGCCAAAATGAGAATCTTCATTCAGGTCTTGGGTCAGGAGGTTGGGTGTATGCCAATCTACTGGGGATGCCAAAATGAGAATCTTCATTCAAGTCTTGGGTCAGAAGGTTGGGTGTATGCCAATCTACCGGGGAAGCCAAAATGAGAATCTTCATTCAGGTCTTGGGTCCGAAGGTTGGGTGTATGCCAATCTACTAGTGTTTTAAGGATGAGAATCTTCATCCTGTTAACGGTATCAGGAGCTTGGGAGTATACCAATCTCTTGAGTTTTCAAGGATGAGAATCTTCATTCTGTTAGAGAAACAAATTCTTAGGAGCTTCAGTTGTCCGTTATTCTGTTGGTGGGTATCAGGAGCTTGGGAGTATACCAATCTCTTGAGGTTTCAAGGATGAGAATCTTCATTCTGTTAACGGTTAACTGTTATCTGGTTGATCTCCAGGCTTCAAGATGTATCATACCATTATCTGGTCGAATCCAGGCTTCATGGTGTTTGGAGATATCAAGATATTATCCGATCGAATCCGAGCTTCATAACTTGTATTAAAGATATACCACTATCTGGTCGACTCCAGGCTTCGTAGTATTCTTGGCTGCTATCTTGCCGTAATCCAGGCTTCACAGAAACTTGTATTGCTATCTAGTCGTAATCCAGGCTTCACAGAAACTTGTATTGCTATCTGGTCGTAATCCAGGCTTCACAGAAACTTGTATTGCTATCTGGTCGTAATCCAGACTTCACAATAACTTGTTGAACTGTTATCCGGTCGTATCTGGGCTTCATAGCTTGTGTTAGAGATATACCACTATCTGGTCAACTCCAGGCTTCATAGTATTCTTGGCTGCTATCTGGTCGTAATCCAGGCTTCACAGAAACTTGTATTGCTATCTGGTCGTAATCTAGGCTTCACAATAACTTGTTGAGCTGTTATCCGGTCGAATCCGGGCTTCATAGCTTGAATTTTGGTGAGAAATTGATTGCATCTTTCCTCTTGTTGGGGAAAATAAATCCCGAACTGGTGATGAAGAAAAGAGTTGGATTTCGTCTCTGATAGTGAAAAATCTGGAAGTAATAAACCGTTGAGAGATTTATCTAAAACATCAAAAACCGGAATATCTTCTACTGGAATGAGAATCAGGGAGATCTTAGTGTCGATATGACTGAGCCAGAGAAGGTCTTGAATTAACTTTGACTGGATAAGAATCAGAAAAAATCTTAGAATCGATTTAACTGAGCCAGAAGAAAGTCTTGGATTAACTTTGACTGGATAAGAATCAGAAAAATCTTAGAATCGATTTAACTGAGCCAGACGAAAGTCTTGGAATATCCTCAATTGGAATAAGAAGGAATCTTTGATGACGACCGTAACTTCCAACAGGTGATGAAGGAAATTTTTAACGACCGATCAATTTGAAATGTAATTTGTTTTGGAGAATAAATCCTTGAAAAATGTTGGGGAAATAAACCCATGACTGTTGGTCTGCTAGAGAGGTGATGAACTTCTCGAGGACGCTTGAATTCCTTTTCAGAAGGAGTTTGGAGAGATTCGTCATTGCCCCTAGTATCAAGTGCTTGTGGTACTTCCAGGAAATTTGGACTGTACGTAACCCTTTATTGAGATTGAAGTTTTAATGCCCCAAGTGATGGTGAGGGAGACTTGCCCCAGGTTAATCTGCAATTGAGAGATTTCTTGAAATCTTGACTGGACTGCCCCAGGTTTACTGAACTTTGAAAGATTTGTTGAAATCTTGACTGGACTGCCCCAGATTTGCTGGACAATGAAAGGTTTGTTGAAATCTTGACTAGACTGCCCCAAATTTGTTGGACAATACCAAGCCAAGTCCCCTTCTTGTTGATAGGATATTTTTGTAACGGAAGTGTCATCACACTTGAAGTGATTTTATTCACTGAGAGAGCTTTCGTTCCTCCGAACATTCACTATTGTGAATTTCTTCGCTGTCAAACAAATAACCATATGCAAACAACGATATTCAAATAATGCAAAGTTTATGCTTGTCTCGAAGTTTTGAAAAATGCGCTTTTTAGCAGAAAACCTTTTATAAGACAAATTCAACACAAGATTTAGAGCAAAGCCTTACAAGAGTCAGGATACCTTTTGTAACAGTATGCTTTCGAACTAACCCATGCTTCAATTAGGACTTTTAAAGGGTTGTAACGTGGTTTGGTTCACGGTTTAAGAAACAAAGGATAAAGGCTCAAAGTATATTTGTATCCACCCGCTCTTCGTGATGTCCTTCAATCCTATACTCAGTTAATTGTGCACCAAACTCTATTCGAGTTTGGAACGATGTTTTGGTGATGGTTCACACAAACTGAATTTTATTGGAAGGCAGTCATCATCATTTCTTTTTGCAACATTTTTCATGTTGTTGAGGATTTGTAGTGACCTCTTTCTTTTGATTTAATATCCCTAACTTTTGCCTGACTGTTCTTGTTTTTGAGATTACAGTCAGCGGGATGCCCCAGCTTTCTTAAGCCTCCTTTGTAGGTTTTGGCTCAGTGGGCTTTTCTCTTTTGAGAGGTAATGACTACCTATGAGATAAGGAACCATCACTGTCTTTTGGTTCCAAAGGAATGTTTTTGATGTCATTCGTTGTATTACGAACTGAGAGTTTGCGAATTCAATGCGCATCTTTTGAATTAACTGAGAGACTACCCTGCCCCAAGTTTAAATCAAAGGTTTTAATTTGTGTTTAAAACAAAAAACTTCTACTTCTTTGGCTCGAAGGGGTTGACTAGGGATTATCTTCCTTATAACTCCAGTGTTTAGGATTTGAAAGAAACGCCTGTACATCGTCAGCAAGGTCTGTCCAAAAGCATACTATATGAGATTATGGTATTGTTTCGCCATCCTCCCTCTAAAGACTTTGTAACTTTTATCAAGAGTTAAATGCCATAAAGAAAGTAGGAAGCACGAATGGATGAATTCAAGACAAACATATGCAATGCATTAATGAAACAGAGTTTGACATCAACAGATAATTGTTTGAATAACAAAATAAATTACAACTTGAAAATTCAAATAAAACAAAAGTCTCTTAGTTCGAACTTTGTCATTTCAGGTGGAGGACCCTCAGCGGAAAATTTTCATCTCGCCATCCGGCATGAATTTCAGCACTCCATTGTCAATCAAGTCTTGGATCTTGTTTTTCAAAGCCCAACAGTCGTCGGTGTCATGTCCAGGACTATAGGAGTGGTATACACAAAACGCGTCAGGGTGATAGCTAGGAGCAGAGGTATTGGGCTTCCGAATAGGATCCTTTAAAGCAGTCAGATTGACCTCCAACAAGCATTCCAATATTAGAGATGATGGTATGTCGGTCTCAGTGAACTGTCTTCCAGATGTATTTTGCTTACGCCGATTACCCCGTTGACGCTGGCGAGGTTGTTGCTGGGCTTGTGACCCTGAAGCAAGTTGCGGAGCTTTTCCCTTGTCCTCTTGTTTCAGAGGAGGTTGAATGATGACTTGATCTTCAACCCTAGTTATTTGCCCAAATTGGTTATCTTGAAGCAGTTTGTTGACGAGAACCCTGAGCTCTTCTTATCTTTGAGCCAGGTCTTGAATGAGAGCCATCTGGCCCACCAGTTGTCCCATCATCTGGATCTTCATTGTTGCCAACTCAATCTGTAGCTCTTCCAATTGATCATTCCTGACGCCGCCTGGATTTCCTAGGGCCAAGCCCCTTGTGAGGAGAGATTTCACTTCTTCTTGCCCCTGGGACAGGTTCAAGAACAAATCTTGAAGTTGAGCGTTTTGAGCTTGGATATATTTGACAGTCCTCTCTAGAGCCATCTCTACTGAAATAAATAGTAGGAGAATAAGGAAACCTGAAAAGGAAAACCTGTTATGATACAATGCATGATATGTGGATGCATGTTTTCAAGGATCTCTCAGGGTAAACACAAGAAAATGTTAGAGGTTGAACTTTGATCAGCATCATTGGCAAGAGAACTTTGTATCGGTGGATGTCTTTCCACGAGAACCAAGCTCACCATGTCAAGTGGGTCATAGCCCCCGATTCAAGTTGTTGCACTTGATCTTTGACAGTGTTTGTTTAGAGGAAAATGAATCCTCTGGCCCTTTGGTAGACGTCTGGTTCAACGTGACCCTGCATTAGAGACCCTCGAGATCCTTGAAATGGTTATTGAAAATGCTATGGTATGATGGTATGATGTTATGTACAGGTATGCAAAAGTAAGCAAGTGTATATACAGGTAATCATATTCACACAAAGCAAACAAGTCCTTAGGTTTAGGCTTGCATTGGGTTTATAGGTAAGTACCCTCTTGAAGTTAGTTGGCTCAATCTATCCTAAAATAGAAACCGGGTTCTAAGGAGCTCAATATCACTGGATTACTTTCTATGTTCATTGTTTTGGTTTAGCCACTTAATTGGCGACCAAAATATTCCAAGAAAACAATCCTCAATGAGTGTAGTATCGAGTATCTACCAACTTCGGACTGCACCAAAGTCGGTCATCTCACTACCCCTAAAAAGGCCAAGATGGTCAAGTAAGGTTATAAGAGTTCGTTAGTGCTTCATGACATCACTCAGCGGCCCCGTATTCTCTTTGATTAACTCAAAGGCTACCGGTACCCACAAATATGTCACACTAACGTAGCTACTGTTTCAACCATGTTGGTATACCCCGCACAGTTCACTCACAGTTTATTGCTATTTACCTAAAAGGTGTCCCCAAATCCGGCTGTAGGATTTAAAACAAACCCAAACAAGGAACCCAAAAAGTAAAGCAATCAAAGTAAGCATGTAAAGGTGATCTAAAACCCTAAGGTAACCCCACTTTTAGAAATCTCCCCAGTAGAGTCGCCAGTTCTATGATACGGTGGGAGAATTGACTTGAGGTTTTGCGTTTGTTTTTGCACTTGTTCGGTTTAGCAAGAGTCGCCACCGACTTTTTATTTTATCCAAAGGAAAGGTCAAAAAGCACAGGAAAGACCTTTGAGATGTTTTCTTGGGTTCGGGGGGTAGATTATAGAAAGGGAAGGTATTAGCACCCTTTCTATCCATGGTTATCCATGGGCTCTTAGTTACTTGTTTTAGATCACTTGCCTTTGCTTTTCAATTGTTTGAAATGGTGCTTTGTGTGTGTGGTTTTGAAAATGTTTTGAAAAAGATGCATTGTCTAGGCAACCTTTGTAATGATTCTTGTTTGAATATATACAAAGGTGTGTGTCTTTTTGAAAAGATATTCCAATGTTTTGAAAGTTGTTTTGAAATTGTTTTGAAGTTGTGTTGTGAAGTGTGTTTGAAAATGACAAGGATGTTTTGCAAGATTTTTGATCAAGTAACTAAGAGTTGTCTACCCTATTCTACTCAAAGATCTTTCTTATGCTTTTAACCCTTTTTAATAGTGTTGTTTCATCATTGTATTTGATGAACAACCTTGTGTTAGGATGTTAAACGGGACAGGCGCGGGTCATCGTATACTATCATTGAAGGCAACTTGTGAGACGCTCTAGCAATTTTGTAAGGGACAAGATCGTTTTATCGGAGGTAACATCTAGGGTCAACGAGGGACTACGATCTTTGTTTATTGAAGGGGCATTTGCTAGAGTGTCTCATACTCTAGGGACATGATTTCATTTTCCGAGGCAACAAGCGAGGTTACCCTAGAGGTGCAAGTGTGAATTGTGTATTGATCTTCATGCATTTATCTTGTATTAGGTCATCTAGCGATTGATTTTGAATCTTCGCATACAAACCCTAATTACTCTACAGTATATTGAAAGCGGTAAATTGCGGGAATTTAAAGTCTAAGTTATTACAAATAAGTATCCGGGGATGGGGGTACAAATGTTTACAAATGGGGATGAGTCTTATCAGAATAATAATGTCCAAGTATATATTACAACCAAATTGAACTGTCGCATTTTCAATGTAAATCAAAGAAATATGAGATGCATGTATTTATTTACAAATGATCAAATAAAATTTTTAACCTAAGAAAGATTAAGTATTTATTATTATTTATTATGTTTTATATTTTTTAGGAACTTATGTAAAAAGATTAGTTAAACAAAAATTCTAGTATTCTTTTTGTATTTAATTAAATATAACAAATATTTAGATAAAATTATATCAAAACAAACTTTAATCCATTATTGGTTTTCTTTATTATTAACAAAACAAATTAAAAAAAGAAAAGTATTAGTTTAAAGAAAATTAATTAAAATGACACTAGTAAAGAAAAGAAAGAATATTAGTTTAAAAAAATGAAAAGGGAAAGATGATGGGCCTATGAGTTATGGCCCAAAAAGAATTAAGTAGAACAAATTAATAGTATCAGAAATGAAGAAAAGGGGGGTGGGCGCTGGAAAATGTTTGAGCTTCAGTTTTAAGTGGGGCGAAGGCCCAAGTGTCATGCACAACGTTTTTAAGGTTGCTTCATTTGGTTAGGGTTTGCACGCTTGGCCTCAGCGGCGCCACTCCTCTCATCTTCTTCGTCTCTCTTCCTTGTTCTCAGCCATGGGCTTCTGATCCTTGAAAACTCCCTCCTAGCCACCGGAGCACCGCCATATCTCACCTCCTACTCTCTTCACGGTGATCCAGAAACTTGAATGTACGGTACGGATTGTTAATCTTCGTCTTAGGGCTTCTTACAGTTATGCTTTCGTTTTGCTCTTGCATGTTTTAATTTATGGTGGTTATGATGTTTATAAGTAATAAAAGCCCGAGGGACATACCTTGAGCGTCTTGTTCTGTAAAATGGAAGGAGAATGATGGTGAGCTGGCCGGTGGCGCTCCCAGGAGGCTAGGCGAAGGGAAGATCGTGATGATAGCATTTCTGGTATTTGTTGTTTTATGTTGTTTAATGATGATGAATTTTCGTTTCTGAAAACCTACCTGTTCTTGCTTGCTTCTTTGTTTGTTAATCTTGATGATTTGATGATGAAGATACTCTGACATTTTCGTGGGCTTCTGAATCTTTATCTCTTTCTCTTTGTATGCTGAACGTTACTGGTTTTGAATGCTCTTCTTCTCTTTTATTAATATGTTTTTATTGGATATCAATGATGACGATTTTCTGAGATTCGCCTCTTTGTTTGTTGCTTTTTGTTTTGAGTTGATGGTGATGAAACTCTGAAACTGGTTGTTGATTTGTTAGTGATGATCTGGGTTCTGAAACAATTTTGGTTGCTTCTAAACTCCTCCTCTTTCTTCTGGGTTATTTGATATCAATGATGATGGTTTTCTGAGATTGTCCTCTTTGTTGAATATTGTTGATGAAATGGTTCTAAAAAAACGCTAGCTTGATGATTTTGTTGTTCTGAGGACTATGCTTCTTCCTCTTCCTCTCTCTGGTTTTGTCAATGATGATGATTTTTTGAGATTTTGCCTCTTTGTTTGTTGTTTTGATTTGAGTTGATGATAGTTTTGGCTTGGACTGTATGTTTGGCCTGGACTTGTATGTTTGGCCTGGACTTGTGCTGTTAGTTTCACAGGTTTGTCATTGGTTTTGAACTTTGGATAAGTTTGGAAACAGGCTTGTTTTGGACTGACAGGTTTGTTGTGTAGTTGGTCAGGTTTGTGAGGTTTTGGTTGCTCAATGTTTGTTTTAACAGGCTGATGCAGTTTGAGCAGGTTTGTGAGTTTCTTGGTTGCTCAATGTTTGTTGAGCATGTTTTCTAACTTGCTGTTTTTTGCAGGTTGTTGAGTTTTTGGGGAAGGCTTAGCAATTTTTTTCTCTGTGTTTGTTGAGCAGGCTGATGAGTTTTAAGCAGGTTTGTGAGTTTACAGGTAAGGCATGCTAGAGGTTTTTTAGTTTTGACAGCAGTTTTGCTTCTGGTGTTTATAGATGCAGGTTTGTTTGTTACTGCAGTTTTGAGATGCAGTTTATAACTTGCAGTTTTTTGGAAGCAGGCTTGAGTTGTTTTTTTTCTCAATGTTCTCCTCTCCCTTCTGCTGAACTATTAGACTTGTTATATCTATTTGTTTTCTTACTGCCTTTTACAGCCTGCCAAAACTGCAAACCCTCACTTCACTCTCTTTCTCTCTCCATAAAAGCACTTTTGATTGCTTATTATATTATAATTCTGAAAAGATGCTGGCCAGAACATGATGAGGGCTAGGACAAGCTCTCCTTCTTGTAACTTGGTTCATCTCTGCATTGTGTACTTTCTTTCCATATTTCCTGCATTGTACTTTCTTGGACAGCTTTGTGTACTTGCTGTGACAGTTTTGCAACTTAGTTTGTCATTCAGCTTGGTTAGTGCATTTGTAGTTAGCTTGCCATGCTTTCTCATGTTTGCCTTGCTGTTGGTTGACTAATGCAGTTTGAAATTCAGTTTGTAGTACCCTTCTTTGTGTGCAGCCTTCTACCTTTGCACTTTGAATAACTTGTATGCTTGCAATTTTATATATTTTATTTTTTTCTCTATGAACCGAGAAGAGAAATCTTCTTGTGATTTGCAGAGAGGAAAATGAAACATGATGAACATAGCATTTCTGATTCCGGCCAGCAGACTTTAATGATGATTTTTCTTTTTACTTGCTTCTGCTTGAAAAATTCTTATACTAACTTCTTTCTGTCTTTTACAGGTAAGTACCAGTTGGATAATGGAGGACGCAGTAAAGGTCAAAGATTTCATAAGATTTAGGCTTTAGATTTATTTTTTCATTTATTGTAAACAAATATTATTGTAAATACTGTAAATTGTAAATTCACAATATTCAAATAAAATTTGTAACGACATTTGAAATAAATAAATAAAAGAGTCTTTGTCAAATATCTTCTAACTTTCCCTTGTATTGTCTATTTAACTATTTAAGACTCTTAAATTAAAATAACTGGAAATGTATCCCAATAACTTTAATCCAGATGAAATAAATAATCAACAAACTTTGCCGTCTCGCAACCTTGCATTAATCACAATACGCCTAGTATTCCAATTAACATATGCATTGTACAGTTAAACAAACAAACATTCCATAAACCTTTCACTCCACTGATCAAACCAATGCCTCAAAGTTCCAAACAAAAGTCTCAGCTCATATCCCAAATATTTAGGTTTTGAGAAACAACCAGTAATCTTGAACAAGCGTAAATATAATGTAACCGTCAACTGAATTTATGAGGATTCTGTTTCTTCTGAGAAATGCGAGCGCAAATCCTAATTCTGGATTACTGCCAAAGAAAGATTTGTCTGATCGATTCTTGAGTCAACCTTAACAAATCAGAGAAAACCCTAATTCTGGATTGCTGCCAAAGAAAGATCTGTCTGATCAATTCCTGAGCCAATCTCAACAAAATCAGTGGAATCCCTAATTCTGGATTGCTGCCAAAGAAATATCTGTCTGATCAATTCCTGGCCAATCTCAACAAAATCAGTGGAAACCCTAATTCTGGATTAACTGATAAAGAAGAGTCTGTTTGACCGATTCTCGAGCCGGTCTGAAAAATCAGAGAAAACCCTGAGGTTGTGATTTCTTGTGAAAAAGGGAGGGCAAATTTTGGGGTACAACATTGAGCAACTTGGAGATTTTTCTTGGAATGTTTTGAGAAATATGAGAGGGCAAATTTTGGGGTACAACAGCTGCCCCTGTTCAATCTTCTTAAACCTGAGGATGTAGATTGGCTTTCGTGCCTTTCATGATCCGAAGGTGGAAGATGATTGAACACTAGAGTGCCTACAAATTTGCACTCGCATGAAGGGGTATCAGCCTTGTGATGTCGGGAATGGGCTTACAGATGCCATTTGGAAATTGCTGGCGGGAGGATGGGCTTAAAGATGCCATCTGTAGGAGTGTCGATCGCATAAGAGATTCCTTAGCGAGAACATGCATACCTGTTGTTTGTGGAAGATTCCACTTGGGGAAGTCTGATCTTTGTTGAGATTTAGGAACTTGCCTGTAATTCAACTGAGAGAACATCTCTGCTGAGTTTTAAGAACTTGTCCGTAATTCAACTGGGGGAAATCTGTCGAGATTTAGAACCTTATCTGTAATTTAACCGAGGATAATTCAGTTGAGATTTAAGAACCGGTCAGTACTTCGACTGTGGAGGATTCCCGAGATTTAGAACCTTATCTATAATTCAACCGAGGATAATTCAATTGAGATTTAAGAACCGGTCAGTACTTCGACTGAGGAGGATTGCCGATATTTAGAACCTTATCTATAATTCAACCGAGACTAATTCAATTGAGATTTAAGAACCAGTCAGTACTTCGACTGAGGAGAATTGCCGAGATTTAGAACCTTATCTATAATTCAACCGAGAATAATTCAGTTGAGATTTAAGAACCGGTCGGTACTTCGACTGAGGGAAACATCTTCATCGAGATCTAGGACTGTCTGTACTTCAACGAAGTATAATTCTGTTGAGATTTAAGAACTCCTCCACACTTCGACGGGGGAACTTTGTCGAGATTTAGGACCTTATCTATAATTCAACCGAGACTAATTCAGTTGAGATTTAAGAACCGGTCAGTACTTCGACTGAGGGAAACATCTTCATCGAGATCTAGGAACTGTCTATACTTCAACGGAGAATAATGCTGTTGAGATTTAAGAACTCATCCACACTTCGATGGAGGAAAATTGCCGAGATTTAGAACCTTATCTGTAATTCAACTGAGACTAATTCAGTTTAGATTTAAGAACCGGTCAGTACTTTGACTGAGAGAAACATCTTCATTGAGATCTAGGAACTGTCTGTACTTCAACGGAGAATAATTCTGTTGAGATTTAAGAACTCGTCCACACTTCGATGGAGGAAAATTGCCGAGATTTAGAACCTTTTCTATAATTCAACCGAGACTAATTCAGTTGAGATTTAAGAACCGGTTAGTACTTCGACTGAGGGAAACATCTTCATCGAGATCTAGGAACTGTCTATACTTCAACGGAGAATAATTCTGTTGAGATTTAAGAACTCGTCCACACTTCGACGGAGGAAAATTGCCGAGATTTAGAACCTTATCTGTAATTCAACCGAGACTAATTCAGTTGAGATTTAAGAACCAGTCAGTAGTTCGACATAGCTGAGAACTTAACTGCATCCTTCCTGAAAGGTAAAGGTCAGTCGTATGCAATGCATGATATATATCAAGCAATGATGTTCTCAAAATAAATGAGATTGTGTTGTATGATTCGTATATGCATGTGTCATGATGTATGGAAATGTAATGTTTTTAGCTGGGGAAAATAAATCCCAGATAGCTGCTGGAGAAAAGAGTTGAATTCCTCGTTTCCGCTGGGGATGGCGAGCGGAGATGATTGTGAGAATACCTGCAGGAGAGGATAAATCCGTTGGGGAATAAACTGATGAGGAGATTACTCTGTGGGGAAGAGATGTTCTACTAAGGATTCCACTGTTAAATTCCACTGGGGATGAATTACCGTTGCTGGTGATATTGAATCTTGTTGGGGATTGACTTTTGTTTGTGAAAGGAAAGAACTCCGCTGGGGATGATCTTTCAGTTGTGACTTCATTGGGATGATTTTCCAAAGTCTACCGGGGATGACTCTCCAAATTCCACTTGGGAAGCTTTTTCAGACTGCGCTGGGAAAAATTTCAAACTCCACTGGGGATATTTTGTACTCTGTCGGGGAATATTCTTATACTTTGTTGGGGAATATTAAGACCTTTCAATGCTGATGGTAGATAAACTCTGCTCTGGGAGAATATTACCGATTCATAGTTGCAATTCTCAGCTGGGGAGAGCTATCATTATTTTCTTACTCTGCGGGGAGTGAATGCATCTCAACCATATTCTTCAGCTGAATTTACCTTGTACCTGGTGGACAGAGCAACTGTACAGTTTGGATAATTCTTATTTGCCCCTGTTTCTGATATTACAAGTAATGGTCTTTTGTTTCGCATGTAAATATTTATGAGTAGCAATTAATGTCAAATGCATATATCAAAAGTGAACATTGGACGTTCTTCGCAAAACAAAACAGAAAAGGGAAAAACAGTTAGAAATTTCTCTGAAAATGAATTGTATTGATTTTTGAAAGTTGGGCCTGTAAATATGCGTTTTCGTACAAGAGGCTGACGTCCCAGTAAGAGAACGCCACCGAATAATGGAATTTACATAATTTGTGAAAAAGATGACAAAACAGCTATGTGAATAGTCCCACTGGGTTCCAACTCTGCTATTGTCTTTATGTTCTCGAGCATCTCATCACTTTGCTATTGGTTGAAGGTAGATTAGATTGATTAGTGTCGTCTGAGCTTGATAGTCGATACCGAAGTCTAGTTGCAAGGTGATCCAATGAGACATAGTGTATGCTTTGATCCCTAATTTTTGCCTGGACCGCCCTTTCGGGTTTTCAGTCCATCGGGATACCCTTTTTTGCCCAAGCCGCCTTTTCAGGTTTTCGACTTAACCACAAATGGCCCTTCGTAAGTAGGGGTCCATTTGCCCCTGGGATCACCTTGGGGTAAGACAATGCGCTTGATAACCAGGTCCCCAACTTGATATTCTTGTCGTCTGACTTTCTTGTTAAATGCCTTGATCATCCGCTTTTGATATGTTTAACCATGACAAATAGCAGTAAGTCTCTTTTCGTCGATTAAGTTCAACTGATCAAGCCGGGTCTAGATCCAGTCATCTTCGCTCAAACCTGCATCCTTCATAATCCAAAGAGAGGGTATTTGAACTTCAATGGGCAATACGACCTCCATACCATATACCAAGGAATAAGGTGTTTCCCCTGTTGACGTCCGTGCTGAGGTACGGTACCCATGAAGAGCAAATGGTAACATCTCGTGCCAATCTTTGTATTTCACCGTCATCTTCTGCACAATCTTCTTAATGTTCTTATTAGCCGCTTCGACAACCCCATTCATCTTCGACCGGTAGGGAGAAGAGTTGTGATGCTGTATCTTGAACTGCTTGCAGAGTTCAGTGATCATCTTATTGTTGAGATTTATACTATTGTCCATAATGATCCTGTCTGGTACACCATATCGACAGATAAGATTGTGCTGAATGAACCGTGCCACGACGTTCTTGGTTACAGTAGCAAAGGAAGCTGCTTCAACTAACTTCATTAAGTAATCAATCGCTACCAGGATGAAACGATGCCCGTTGGACGCTGTAGGTCTGATCTCGCCGATCATATCAATGCCCCATATTGCAAAAGGCCAAGGAGCCGTCAAGACGTTCAGAGGAACTGGAGGTATGTGCACCTTATCAGCATAAACTTGGCACTTATGACAGGTCAGAGAATGCTGATAACAGTCAGCTTCGGTTTTCTTTGCCATGGTATGTCCACTGGAATGAGTTCCGAAAGTACCTTCATGTAATTCTGCCATGATCCTTTCTGCTTCTTTTTTATCCACACAATGTAGTAAGGTCGAATCATGGTTACGCTTGTAAAGGATACCATTACTGATGAAAAACTTCGCCGCGAACCTCCTCAGAAACTTCTTGTCATTAACAGATGCACCCTCGGGGTATTCCTGAGCCTCAAGGTATCTCTTCACCTCATGAAACCAAGGTTTATCTGCTACCTCTTCAGTCTCAATATCACAACAATGCGCAGGTTCGTCTAATCTTTCAATGATAATCCGGGGAGCTTCATTGTCCCAATTGACTTTGAACATAGAAGACATCGTAGCCAGCGCGTCCGCCAACTGATTCTCCTCTCTAGCGAAGTGTTCAAAGGTTATCTCTTCAAAGTGTGGAAGCAATGTTAACACATACTCCTTGTAAGGAATAAGATTAGGGTGTTTCGTATCCCACTCACCTTTGATCTAACTGATCACGGGAGCGGAATCTCCGAAGACACTTAAGAACTTAATCCATAGCTGCTCGAAGACCCATGATGCACGCTTCATACTCCGCCATATTCTTGGTGCATTTGAAACATAGTCGGGCGGTAAACGGAGTATGAGAGCCTTTAGGAGATATGATCACGGTGCCAATGCCATTGCCCAAAGCGTTTAAAGCTCCATCAAAGTACATAGACCATCGGGATCCTTCCTCAGGTCCTTCATCCGGTCCAGGTGTCTCACAGTCTGTTACTAACATGATATTCTCATCCGGGAATTCAAAGTTCATAGACTGGTAATTATCCATTGCTTGATGTGCCAAATGATCCGCCAACACACTTCCCTTGATTGCCTTTTGGGTCGTGTACTGGATGTCATACTCAGTCAAGATCATCTGCCATCTTGCTATTCTTCCGGACAAGGCAGGCTTTTGGAAGATATACTTGATTGGATCTATCTTTGATATCAATAGAGTAGTGTGAGTCAGCATATACTGTCTTAGCCGGCGAGCAGCCCATGCCAAAGCGCAACAAGTTTTCTCAAGCAACGAGTATCAGGTCCCGCAGTCAGAAAACTTTTTACTATGGTAATAAATAGCATGCTCTTTTTGGCCAGACTCGTCATGCTTCCCCAACACACACCCTATTGAATTGTCGAGTACTGTCAAGTATAAGATCAGAGGTCTTCCTTCAACTGGCGGCATCCGAATAGGTGGCTCTTGGAGATACTCTTTGATCCTTTAGAAAGCGGCCTGACATTCATCATTCCATCTTACCACTTGATCTTTCTTCAGCAACTTGAAGATTGGCTCATAAGTAGCAGTCAGGTGTGAGATGAATCGGGAAACGTAGTTCAAACGTCCCAGAAAGCCTCTGACTTCTTTTTCTGTTCGGGGAGCTGGCATTTCCTGTATAGCCTTCACCTTTGCAGGATCCACTTGAATACCTTTATCGCTTACGATGAAACCCAGCAACTTACCAGACCTCACCCCGAAGGTGCACTTGTTCAGGTTTAACCTCAGCTTATACAACTTCAACCTGTCAAATAACTTCTGAAGGTGGTCCAGATGCTCTTCTTCAGTTTGGGATCTTACAATCATGTCGTCGACATATACCTCAATCTCACGATGGATCATGTCATGGAACAAAGCGACCATGGCACGCTGATACGTTGCCCCAACATTTTTCAATCCAAAAGGCATGACTTTGTAGTAAAAGGTACCCCATTGAGTAACAAAGGTTGTCTTCTCCATGTCTTCGGGAGCCATCTTAATATGGTTATAACCGGAGAAACCATCCATAAAGGAGAAGACCTTGTGCTGAGCGGTGTTGTCAACTAGAACGTCGATATGGGGTAAAGGGAAATCATCCTTGGGGCTCACCCTGTTCAGATCCCTATAGTCGACACACATTCAAACCTTACCATCCTTCTTCGGCACAGGAACCATGTTGGCCACCCAATGCGGGTAAGAAGTAACTGCTAGAAAACCGGCGTCAAACTGTTTCATAACTTCAGCCTTGATTTTCTCAGACATATCCGGGCGCATTCGGCGGACCTTCTGTTTCACTGGAGGACAGTCTTCCTTGGTAGGCAGGCGGTGAACCACAATATTGATATCCAACCCAGGAATATCTTCATAAGACCAGGCAAATATCTCGACATAATCATGCAGCATCTGAATCAACCGTTGCTTAACAATAGCTTCCAGATTTGCACCGATCTTGACCTCTTTTTTGTCTACCTCTGTACCCAGATTTACTGTTTTCACGGGCTCTTCATGTGGTTGAATAACCCTCTCTTCCTAAAGTAGCAGTCTAGCAAGTTCACCAGGCACTTCGCAATCATCTTCACCTTCGTCTTCGGCTAAGTTGATCGGACTTTCGAAGTCATAATCGGCAGTAGCAGAGTCGTTATCAGTGGGATCCGGAGTGGATGTAGACCTGTATATGTGAGTGTGTGTAAAATAGTTGTTTTGCAATATGTAATAAAAGAAAAACAAAGAGCGCAAAATTTGAAATGCAAGAAACGTCCAATGCTTTTATTAATGATATATGTAGATGACACACATAAATCCCTCACAAACAAAACCAAGGTGCCCCGGGTAAGACACCGGGCCGTAAAGTTTAAAAATGTCTGTTACAAAATCAAAACAAAAGTCTCATTACTGGGTGATAACAGAAACAGACATAGAATCCTTCGCTGACCAGTTGCTCAATCCACCGTCAGCAGTCGGGTAAATCCAGTTGTCAATGTCAAACTCTTCATCATCGTCTTCAATAGCATTCACTCATGCGTCATGTTTGGGCATATGTGCCGTTATGACATTAGGCTTTTCCGGCGCTTCAAACTGAATTTCCTTGGCATCAATCAGATCCTGTACTTTGTTCTTTAAAACCCAGCAGTTATCCGTATCATGCCCGGGCTATCAGAGTGAAAAGCACAGCAGGCATTCGGATCGTACATCGGTGAAGTTGTATTTGAACTCTTCGGGGCCTCCTTCGGAATCACCAAGTTGGTCTTCAATAACTGTGGCAAAATTTGGGATAAAGTCATGTTGAGCTGAGTGAATTGCCTTCGCGGCCTCTCGGCCCTTGGCTGATTGTTGCGCTGAGGAGCAACAGCAGGTCTCAATATAACAAACGCATTAACAGCTTGACGATGTTCAGGTCTATTATTGCTCTTTGAACTATAAACAGCACTTGACTCCTTTTTAAAAGGCTTCTTCTCGGTGCCTGATGAAACACCCTTATGTATTTTACCGGATTTGATACCAGCCTCAATCCTTTCCCCAGTCATGATCAGCTCTATAAACTCGGACGATGAACTTCCAATCAGATGGTTGAAATACAGACCAGACAAGGTCCCCAAAAACATATCCACTAGCTCCCTGTCAGCCAAGGGAGGTTGCACCCTACCAGCAAGGTCCCTCCACTTCTGAGCATAATCTTTGAAACCTTCGCCCGCACCCATGCACATACCTTGAAGTTGGGTACGCGTGGGAGCGAGGTCGGCGTTGTATTGGTACTGCTTGTAAAAAGCAGAAGCTAAATCTTCCCAATTACGGATACTAGCTCCTACCAGCTGGTAAAACCATTCAAGCTGAGTCCCTGAGAGACTGTCTTGAAAGAAGTGGATCCAAAGGTTTTTATCAGCGGTGTACGGATGAATCTTCCTAACATACGAACGGAGGTGCAGTTTTGGGCAAAAAACTCCATCGTACTTAGCAAAGGCTGGTGCTTTAAACTTGTGGGGAATCACTACCCCAGATGATAAACCCAAATCACCAAAGTCTAGACCAGGCACTTTCTGAAATTTCATCACGCTTAACCGGTCTTCCAGTTGCTTATACCTATCCTCGACCGGAGGATACTGGTCTTCGTCAAAGTCAGTCTCGTTGTCTGAAACCACTGGGCTAGGAGCCCTCCTTTCTTCCTGATTATCTCCCCCTCCAGATGAGTGGGTCAAATCAACCTTTTCTCGCAAATTGTTTTTGAATCTGCGACCCATATTAAATAGGACCGTCTTCTTCTTCTTCTTCTTCTTCTTCTTCTTCTTCTCTTTCAAGATAAGGGTCTTCAGATCTTGCTGACCCTTAGCCAAACTCATGAACAATTCCTGGAACTGGGCGTTTTGAGCTTGCAGAGCCTTGATTGCTTGTTCAGTTGATGGTTCAGAAGACATGATGCTGAAATAAATAGCGAAGAAGATGAGAAAACCTGTAAGGGTACCAGTTATGAGGTGCATGGAATGAAATGCGTATAATATGATTTCAAAGACGTCGAGAGATTCAAATTCGTAAACAAAAATGAAACACACTTTTATTATATAAACTTTGAATTCAATTGTTCGACAAATGCCTTTAAGGCGTTACAAAAAGGAAAACTGAAAAAGTAAATTAAAACTAGAAATAATCAAAAGACAATTAATGCTCCCATGGTCGTTTCTTGTCGATGCAAACATAATCATTGAGGATTCGCTTGTTTTCCAACTGCCTTGTCAACTTCTGAATCTTCTTCTCTTGCTCGTGATACTTTTCTCTGTAAGTATCCCGCTCTTCTCTCAGCTGCATCCACGATCTCTTTAATGCCCCTATGTCAGTAGGCATGTACGGATGGAGGATGGTAGGAGGAACTCCTTCTTCATCAGCAACCTCAACAATTATAGGCAAGACGACTTCGTACGACATTCCCATCTTTTGAGCACGGATTCGAACCCATCGGAGATATGGCTCCATCGGAAGAGAAGTCTTTGCACCTACCTCGTGCGGATCAAACCTGTGTACTCTATCCCAAGCTCTTATGAATCTGCGGCGTTGCTCGTCACTATCCCCTTGGAAGTCAAAGACAATACTAGGCATTAGCAACTCATGAGGTCCTTCCCTTCTAGCTCGCCCAAACTGACGTAAGGCCAAGCATGGATTATAAGTGATCCCTCCATTGGTTCCTATCAGTGGAACATTGGGGTATTCCCCACAGCGATCAATAATAGCCACATCTTCCATGCCTTTGATAGTCCAAATGATATCATTATGAGAGAGAGACATAATCCTATAGGCCCAACCCATGCCTTCCTTGTTCTTCAAAACTGATTTGGGGAGGTGAGAATTAAACCACCTCGCCAGCAATGGCGCACAGCACATAAGGGTTCCCCACTTCTGAGAAGTACGGGCATAAAGAGAATGAAGAATGTCACCCAAGAGAGTGGGCACAGGATTACTGGATATGAAAATCTTCACTGCATTCACGTCGACGAAAGAATCCGAGTTAGGAAACAACACCAAACCATATATGAGAAGAGCCAAAATGTCTTCAAATGCTTGGAAGTCTAGACTGTTCTAGAAATGATTAGCTTTACCAACCAAGAACTTAGTCAAAAATCCTTTTGTCCCACTTCTAGTCTCCCAATTAGCCATTACCTCAGCCTTTGTCAGATGGAGGGCTGAAGCAATCTCTTTCGGTCTAAGAACTTTCTCCCAACATGTGAACGGGGTCTGCTCCAGAATAGAGATACCAAGTAGATCAGAGAAATCTTCCAAGGTGGGGACTAACTGGTAGTCTGGAAAGGTAAAGCAATGGTATAGTGGATCAAAGAACTGGACTAAGACACTCATCATCTGTTCGTCCATCTTGGAGGTGACCAAACCAAGAAGGTGCCCATGTCTTCTGATGAAGGAAGTAGTATCTGAAACCTTTGCAACCAATTCCTTAAGCTGAGTGGGAACCTGGACAAAGTTGATCCGAATGGTGTTTCTACGCATGGGTGCCATGACCTACAAAACAGAACAAAGATGAATCCCTCTGTCTTTGAAATAGGTTAGTCTAATGCAAGATGCATGCAATGTCATGATGTCATGATAGAAAACACACCACAAGTATCCACAAATAGAAAACATGGTAAAGGCACACAAGTCACACAGATAGCCCTTAGATTTCAGGCTGGCAAGGAGCTTAGGTACTACCCTCTTTTAGTTCAGTTGGTTTAAACCTGTCCTAAAAATAGTAACCGGGTTCTAGAGGATCTCAATATCACTGACTACCCTCGATCGGTCATAATTCCAATTTAGCAACCTTTTCTTGCGGCCGGAATTATCACGAGAGTTTAGTCTCAATGAGTGTAGCATACTGCTACTGTTCCTTGGCCAAGTTGGTCAATTTAAAGGTTCTAAGGTCAGTTGGTGCTTAATGACCCCTTAGCAGACCCATATTCTCCTCGTTGCGCCACAAGGGATATCGATACATACTAAAGTGCCACACCAACATAGCTACTGCTTCAACCGTATCAGTCTACGCCGTACAGTTTCCTCACAGTTTATTGCTACTTACCTAAAGGGTATCCCCCAGATCCGGGTTAGGATCTATAGTAACTCCAATTCAACCCACAAAGATAAAGCATACAAGTCAAGCAATTGAAAACATTATGAACTATTCCTAAGGTATACCCCACTTACAAGATATCCCCAACAGAGTCGCCAGTTCTATGATACGGTGGGAAGAACTGACTGTTTTCTAAGATTTTCTTCTTTGTTGAATATTGTTGATGAAATGGTTCTAAAAAAAACGCTAGCTTGATGATTTTGTTGTTCTGAGGACTATGCTTCTTCCTCTTCCTCTCTCTGGTTTTGTCAATGATGATGATTTTCTGAGATTTTTCCTCTTTGTTTGTTGTTTTGATTTGAGTTGATCATAGTTTTGGCTTGGACTGTATGTTTGGCCTGGACTTGTATGTTTGGCCTGGACTTGTATGTTTGGCCTGGACTTGTATGTTTGGCCTGGACTTGTGCTGTTAGTTTCACAGGTTTGTCATTGGTTTTGAACTTTGGATAAGTTTGGAAACAGGCTTGTTTTGGACTTACAGGTTTGTTGTGTAGTTGGTCAGGTTTGTGAGGTTTTGGTTGCTCAATGTTTGTTTTAACAGGCTGATGCAGTTTGAGCAGGTTTGTGAGTTTCTTGGTTGCTCAATGTTTGTTGAGCATGTTTTCTAACTTGCAGTTTTTTGCAGGTTGTTAAGTTTTTGGGGAAGGCTTAGCAATTTTTTTCTCTGTGTTTGTTGAGCAGGCTGATGAGTTTTAAGCAGGTTTGTGAGTTTACAGGTAAGGCAGGCTAGAGGTTTTTTAGTTTTGACAGCAGTTTTGCTTCTGGTGTTTTTAGATGCAGGTTTGTTTGTTACTGCAGTTTTGAGATGCAGTTTGTAACTTGCATTTTTTTGGAAGCAGGCTTGAGTTGTTTTTTTTCTCAATGTTCTCCTCTCCCTTCTGCTGAACTATTAGACTTGTTATATCTATTTGTTTTCTTACTGCCTTTTACAGCCTGCCAAAACTGCAAACCCTCACTTCACTCTCTTTCTCTCTCTCCATAAAAGCACTTTTGATTGCTTATTATATTATAATTCTGAAAAGCTGCTGGCCAGAACATGATGAGGGCTAGGACAAGCTCTCTTGCTTGTAACTTGGTTCATCTCTGCATTGTGTACTTTCTTTCCATATTTCCTGCATTGTACTTTCTTGGACAACTTTGTGTACTTGTTGTGACAGTTTTGCAACTTAGTTTGTCATTTAGCTTGGTTAGTGCATTTGTAGTTAGCTTGCCATGCTTTCTCATGTTTGCCTTGCTGTTGGTTGACTAATGCAGTTTGAAATTCAGTTTGTAGTACCCTTCTTTGTGTGCAGCCTTCTACCTTTGCACTTTGAATAACTTGTATGCTTGCAATTTTATATATTTTATTTTTTTCTCTGTGAACCGAGAAGAGAAATCTTCTTGTGATTTGCAGAGAGGAAAATGAAACATGATGAACATAGCATTTCTGATTCCGGCCAGCAGACTTTAATGATGATTTTTCTTTTTACTTGCTTCTGCTTGAAAAATTCTTATACTAACTTCTTTCTGTCTTTTACAGGTAAGTACCAGTTGGATAATGGAGGACGCAGTAAAGGTCAAAGATTTCAAGATATTTAGGCTTTAGATTTATTTTTTCATTTATTGTAAACAAATATTATTGTAAATACTGTAAATTGTAAATTCACAATATTCAAATAAAATTTGTAACGACATTTGAAATAAATAAATAAAAGAGTCTTTGTCAAATATCTTCTAACTTTCCCTTGTATTGTCTATTTAACTATTTAAGACTCTTAAATTAAAATAACTGGAAATGTATCCCAATAACTTTAATCCAGATGAAATAAATAATCAACAAACTTTGCCGTCTCGCAACCTTGCATTAATCAAATACGCCTAGTATTCCAATTAACATATGCATTGTACAGTTAAACAAACAAACATTCCATAAACCTTTCACTCCACTGATCAAACCAATGCCTCAAAGTTCCAAACAAAAGTCTCAGCTCATATCCCAAATATTTAGGTTTTGAGAAACAACCAGTAATCTGGAACAAGCGAAAAAATAATGTAACCGTCAACTGAATTTCTGAGGATTCTGTTTCTTCTGAGAAATGCGAGCGCAAATCCTAATTCTGGATTACTGCCAAAGAAAGATCTGTCTGATCGATTCTTGAGTCAACCTTAACAAATCAGAGAAAACCCTAATTCTGGATTGCTGCCAAAGAAAGATCTGTCTGATCAATTCCTGAGCCAATCTCAACAAAATCAGTGGAAACCCTAATTCTGGATTGCTGCCAAAGAAAGATCTGTCTGATCAATTCCTGAGCCAATCTCAACAAAATCAGTGGAAACCCTAATTCTGGATTAACTGATAAAGAAGAGTCTGTTTGACCGATTCTCGAGCCGGTCTGAAAAATCAGAGAAAACCCTGAGGTTGTGATTTCTTGTGAAAAAGGGAGGGCAAATTTTGGGGTACAACATTGAGCAACTTGGAGATTTTTCTTGGAATGTTTTGAGAAATATGAGAGGGCAAATTTTGGGGTACAACAGCTGCCCCTGTTCAATCTTCTTAAACCTGAGGATGTAGATTGGCTTTCGTGCCTTTCATGATCCGAAGGTGGAAGATGATTGAACACTAGAGTGCCCAGAAATTTGCACTCGCATGAAGGGGTATCAGCCTTGTGATGTCGGGAATGGGCTTATAGATGCCATTTGGAAATTGCTGGTGGGAGGATGGGCTTAACGATGCCATCTGTAGGAGTGTCGATCGCATAAGATATTCCTTAGCGAGAACTTGCATACCTGTTGTTTGTGGGAGATTCCGCTTGGGGAAGTCTGATCTTTGTTGAGATTTAGGAACTTGCCCGTAATTCAACTGAGAGAACATCTCTGCTGAGTTTTAAGAACTTGTCCGTAATTCAACTGGGGGAAATCTGTCGAGATTTAGAACCTTATCTGTAAATTAACCGAGGATAATTCAGTTGAGATTTAAGAACCGGTCAGTACTTCGACTGAGGAGGATTGCTGAGATTTAGAACCTTATCTGTAATTCAACCGAGGATAATTCAATTGAGATTTAAGAACCGGTCAGTACTTCGACTGAGGAGGATTGCCGATATTTAGAACCTTATCTATAATTCAACCGAGACTAATTCAATTGAGATTTAAGAACCAGTCAGTACTTCGACTGAGGAGAATTGCCGAGATTTAGAACCTTATCTGTAATTCAACCGAGAATAATTCAGTTGAGATTTAAGAACCGGTCGGTACTTCGACTGAGGGAAACATCTTCATCAAGATTTAGGACTGTCTGTACTTCAACGAAGTATAATTCTATTGAGATTTAAGAACTCGTCCACACTTCGACGGAGGAACTTTGTCGAGATTTAGGACCTTATCTGTAATTCAACCGAGACTAATTCAGTTGAGATTTAAGAACCGGTCAGTACTTTGACTGAGGGAAACATCTTCATTGAGATCTAGGAACTGTCTGTACTTCAACGGAGAATAATTCTGTTGAGATTTAAGAACTCGTCCACACTTCGATGGAGGAAAATTGCCGAGATTTAAAACCTTATCTATAATTCAACCGAGACTAATTCAGTTGAGATTTAAGAACCGGTTAGTACTTCGACTGAGGGAAACATCTTCATCAAGATCTAGGAACTGTCTGTACTTCAACGGAGAATAATTCTGTTGAGATTTAAGAACTCGTCCACACTTCGACGGAGGAAAATTGCCGAGATTTAGAACCTTATCTGTAATTCAACCGAGACTAATTCAGTTGATATTTAAGAACCAGTCAGTAGTTCGACATAGCTGAGAACTTAACTGCATCCTTCGTGAAAGGTAAAGGTCAGTCGTATGCAATGCATGATATATATCAAGCAATGATGTTCTCAAAATAAATGAGATTGTGTTGTATGATTCGTATATGCATGTGTCATGATGTATGGAAATGTAATGTTTTTAGCTGGGGAAAATAAATCCCAGATAGCTGCTGGAGAAAAGAGTTGAATTCCTCGTTTCCGCTGGGGATGGCGAGCGGAGATGATTGTGAGAATACCTGCAGGAGAGGATAACTCCGTTGGGGAATAAACTGATGAGGAGATTACTCTGTGGGGAAGAGATGTTCTACTGAGGATTCCACTGTTAAATTCCGCTGGGGATGAATTACCGTTGCTGGTGATACTGAATCTTGTTGGGGATTGACTTTTGTTTGTGAAAGGAAAGAACTCCGCTGGGGATGATCTTTCAGTTGTGACTTCATTGGGAATAACCTTTTAGAATCTAATGGGGATAATCCTTTTAGTTCTGCTGGGGACAATCTTCCAAAGTCTACCGGGGATGACTCTCCAAATTACACTGGGGAAGCTTTTTCAGACTGCGCTGGGAAAAATTTCAAACTCCACTGGGGATATTTTGTACTCTGTCGGTGAATATTCTTATACTTCGTTGGGGAATATTAAGACCTTTCAATGCTGATGGTAGATAAACTCTGCTTTGGGAGAATATTACCGATTCATAGTTGCAATTCTCAGCTGGGGAGAGCTATCATTATTTTCTTACTCTGCGGGGAGTGAATGCATCTCAACCATATTCTTCAGCTGAATTTACCTTGTACCTGGTGGACAGAGCAACTGTACAGTTTGGATAATTCTTATTTGCCCCTATTTCTGATATTACAAGTAATGGTCTTTTGTTTCGCATGTAAATATTTATGAGTAGCAATTAATGTCAAATGCATATATCAAAAGTGAACATTGGACGTTCTTCGCAAAACAAAACAGAAAAGGGAAAAACAGTTAGAAATTTCTCTGAAAATGAATTGTATTGATTTTTGAAAGTTGGGCCTGTAAATAGGCGTTTTCGTACAAGAGGCTGACGTCCCAGTAAGAGAACGCCACCGAATAATGGAATTTACATAATTTGTGAAAAAGATGACAAAACAGCTATGTGAATAGTCCCACTGGGTTCCAACTCTGCTACTGTCTTTATGTTCTCGAGCATCTCATCACTTTGCTACTGGTTGAAGGTAGATTAGATTGATTAGTGTCGTCTGAGCTTGATAGTCGATACCGAAGTCTAGTTGCAAGGTGATCCAATGAGACATAGTGTATGCTTTGATCCCTAATTTTTGCCTGGACCGCCCTTTCGGGTTTTTAGTCCATCGGGATACCCTTTTTTGCCCAAGCCGCCTTTTCAGGTTTTCGACTTGCCGGGTGTACAGATTTTTTTCATTTTCATCCCTTATTTTTGCCCGAACCCTTTTGGTTCGCCGAAAGCCCTTATTTTTGCCTAGGCCAGTCAACCTAGCAGGTCTTTGTTTATGCGTAGTATTTTTTCATTATGTCTGCATTGACGGGGTGAGGAAGGTCGTCACCATCCATGGTGGTTAGAATCATAGCTCCTCATGAGAAAATGTTCTTAACCACAAATGGCCCTTCGTAAGTAGGGGTCCATTTTCCCCTGGGATCACCTTGGGGTAAGACAATGCGCTTGATAACCAGGTCCCCAACTTGATATTCTTGTCGTCTGACTTTCTTGTTAAATTCCTTGATCATCCGCTTTTGATATGTTTAACCATGATAAATAGCAGTAAGTCTCTTTTCGTTGATTAAGTTCAACTGATCAAGCCGGGTCTAGATCCAGTCATCTTCGCTCAAACCTGCATCCTTCATAATCCAAAGAGAGGGTATTTGAACTTCAATGGGCAATACGACCTCCATACCATATACCAAGGAATAGGGTGTTGCCCCTGTTGACGTCCGTTCTGAGGTACGGTACCCATGAAGAGCAAATGGTAACATCTCGTGCCAATCTTTGTATTTCACCGTCATCTTCTGCACAATCTTCTTAATGTTCTTATTAGCCGCTTCGACAACCCCATTCATCTTCGACCGGTAGGGAGAAGAGTTGCGATGCTGTATCTTGAACTGCTTGCAGAGTTCGGTGATCATCTTATTGTTGAGATTTATACCATTGTCCATAATGATCCTGTCTGGTACACCATATCGACAGATAAGATTGTGCTGAATGAACCGTGCCACGACGTTCTTGGTTACAGTAGCAAAGGAAGCTTCTTCAACCCACTTCATAAAGTAATCAATTGCTACCAGGATGAAACGATGCCCGTTGGACGCTGTAGGTCTGATCTCACCGATCATACCAATGCCCCATATTGCAAAAGGCCAAGGAGCCGTCAAGACGTTCAGAGGAACTGGAGGTATGTGCACCTTATCAGCATAAACTTGGCACTTATGACAGGTCAGAGAATGCTGATAACAGTCAGCTTCGATTTTCTTTGCCATGGTATATCCACTGGAATGAGTTCCGAAAGTACCTTCATGTAAATCTGCCATGATCCTTTCTGCTTCTTTTTTATCCACACAACATGGTAAGGTCGAATCATGGTTACGCTTGTAAAGGATACCATTACTGATGAAAAACTTCGCCGCGAACCTCCTCAGAAACTTCTTGTCATTAACAGATGCACCCTCGGGGTATTCCTGAGCCTCAAGGTATCTCTTCACCTCATGAAACCAAGGTTATCTGCTACCTCTTCAGTCTCAATATCACAACAATGCGCAGGTTCGTCTAATCTTTCAATGATAATCCGGGGAGCTTCATTGTCCCAATTGACTTTGAACATAGAAGACATCGTAGCCAGCGCGTCCGCCAACTGATTCTCCTCTCTAGGGAAGTGTTCAAAGGTTATCTCTTCGAAGTATGGAAGCAATGTTAACACATACTCCTTGTAAGGAATAAGATTAGGGTGTTTCGTATCCCACTCACCTTTGATCTAACTGATCACGAGAGCGGAATCTCCGAAGACACTTAAGAACTTAATCCTTAGGTCCATAGCTGCTCGAAGACCCATGATGCACGCTTCATACTCCACCATATTCTTGGTGCAGTTGAAACATAGTCGGGCGGTAAACGGAGTATGAGAGCCTTTAGGAGATATGATCACGGTGCCAATGCCATTGCCCAAAGCGTTTAAAGCTCCATCAAAGTACATAGACCATCGGGATCCTTCCTCGGGTCCTTCATCCGGTCCAGGTGTCTCACAGTCTGTTACTAACATGATATTCTCATCCGGGAATTCAAAGTTCATAGACTGGTAATCATCCACTGCTTGATGTGCCAAATGATCCGCCAACACACTTCCCTTGATTGCCTTCTGGGTCGTGTACTGGATGTCATACTCAGTCAAGATCATCTGCCATCTTGCTATTCTTCCGGACAAGGCAGGCTTTTGGAAGATATACTTGATTGGATCTATCTTTGATATCAATAGAGTAGTGTGAGTCAGCATATACTGTCTCAGCCGACGAGCAGCCCATGCCAAAGTGCAACAAGTTTTCTCAAGCAACGAGTATCAGGACCCGCAGTCAGTAAACTTTTTACTATGGTAATAAATAGCATGCTCTTTTCGGCCAGACTCGTCATGCTGCCCCAGCACACACCCCATTGAATTGTCGAGTACTGTCAAGTATAAGATCAGAGGTCTTCCTTCAACTGGCGGCATCAGAATAGGTGGCTCTTGGAGATACCCTTTGATCCTTTAGAAAGCGGCCTGACATTCATCATTCCATCTTACCACTTGATCTTTCTTCAGCAACTTGAAGATTGGCTCACAAGTAGCAGTCAGGTGTGAGATGAATCGGGAAACGTAGTTCAAATGTCCCAGAAAGCCTCTGACTTCTTTTTCTGTTCGGGGAGCTGGCATTTCCTGTATAGCCTTCACCTTTGTAGGATCCACTTGAATACCTTTATCGCTTACGACGAAACCCAGCAGCTTACCAGACCTCACCCCGAACCTCAGCTTATACAACTTCAACCTGTCAAATAACTTCTGAAGGTGGTCCAGATGCTCTTCTTCAGTCTGGGATCTTACAATCATGTCATCGACGTATACCTCAATCTCATGATGGATCATGTCATGGAACAAAGCGACCATGGCACGCTGATACGTTGCCCCAACATTTTTCAATCCAAAAGGCATGACTTTGTAGTAAAAGGTACCCCATTGAGTAACAAAGGTTGTCTTCTCCATGTCTTCGGGAGCCATCTTAATCTGGTTATAACTGGAGAAACCATCCATAAAGGAGAAGACCTTGTGCTGAGCGGTGTTGTCAACCAGAACGTCGATATGGGGTAAAGGGAAATCATCCTTGGGGCTTGCCCTGTTCAGATCCCTATAGTCGACACACATTCGAACCTTACCATCCTTCTTCGGCACAAGAACCATGTTGGCCACCTAATGCGGGTAAGAAGTAACTGCTAGAAAACTGACGTCAAACTATTTCATAACTTCAGCCTTGATTTTCTTAGACATATCCAGGCGCATTCAGCGGACCTTCTGTTTCACTGGAGGACAGTCTTCCTTGGTAGGCAGGTGGTGAACCACAATATTGATATCCAACCTAGGAATATCTTCATAAGACCAGGCAAAGATCTCGACATAATCATGCAGCATCTGAATCAACCGTTGCTTAACAATAGCTTCCAGATTTGCACCGATCTTGACCTCTTTTTTGTCTACCTCTGTACCCAGATTTACTGTTTTCACGGGCTCTTCATGTGGTTGAATAACCCTCTCTTCCTGAAGTAGCAGTCTAGCAAGTTCACCAGGCACTTCACAATCATCTTCACCTTCGTCTTTGGCTAAGTTGATCGGACTTTCGAAGTTATAATCGGTAGTAGCAGAGTCGTTATCAGTGGGATCCGGAGTGGATGTAGACCTGTATATGTGAGTGTGTGTAAAATAGTTGTTTTGCAATATGTAATAAAAGAAAAACAAAGAGCGCAAAATTTGAAATGCAAGAAACGTCCAATGCTTTTATTAATGATATATGTAGATGACACACATAAAGCCCTCACAAACAAAACCAAGGTGCCCCGGGTAAGACACCGGGCCGTAAAGTTTAAAAATGTGCCGTTATGACATTAGGCTTTTCCGGCGCTTCAAACTGAATTTCCTTGGCATCAATCAGATCCTGTACTTTGTTCTTTAAAACCCAGCAGTTATCCGTATCATGCCCGGGCTATCAGAGTGAAAAGCACAGCAGGCATTCGGATCGTACATCAGTGAAGTTGTATTTGAACTCTTCGGGGCCTCCTTCGGAATCACCAAGTTGGTCTTCAATAACTGTGGCAAAATTTGGGATAAAGTCATGTTGAGCTGAGTGAATTGCCTTCGCGGCCTCTCGGCCCTTGGCTGATATTGCGCTGAGGAGCAACAGCAGGTCTCAATATAACAAACACATTAACAGCTTGACGATGTTCAGGTCTATTATGGCTCTTTGAACTATAAACAACACTGGACTCCTTCTTAAAAGGCTTCTTCTCGGTGCCTGATGAAGCACCCTTCTGTATTTTACCGGATTTGATACCAGCCTCAATCCTTTCCTCGGTTATGATCAGCTCTATACACCCGGACGATGAACTTCCAATCAAATGGTTGAAATACAGACCAGACAAGGTCCCCAAAAACATATCCACTAGCTCCCTGTCAGCCAAGGGAGGTTGCACCCTACCAGCAAGGTCCCTCCACTTCTGAGCATAATCTTTGAAACCTTCGCCCGCACCTGTGATCGGTGGATTTAGAACTGACTGTTTAACGCTGGTTCGCAAAATGTCGCGGAAGCAAGAGTCGCCACCGTCTTTTATTTTTTCCAACATGGACAGGACAAAAGCACAGCAAAATTCCTTATGAGATAGTTTCTCGGTTCGGGAGGTAGATTTATAGAAAGGGAAGGTATTAGCACCCTTTCTATCCATGGTTATCTATGGGCTCTTAGATACTTGCTCATTTGTGTTTTCAAAATGTGTTTGCTTTTCAAGTGTGAGTGGGTTTGAAAAAGTTTCGTTTAAAGTTTTCTGAATAACTCTTGTATCAGTCCTCAAGAGTGTCTGAAAAATTGTTTTGAAAGCTTTTTGAAAGTGTCGGTGTGAAAAGAGTTTTTGATTTTTTTTGGAATAGAGCAAGTATCTATGAGTCATCTACCTACCCTAAGGAATTAGGCTGTATAAATGTCCTTGAGGTAGTGCCATCCCACCATTGAGAGGTAGGTAGCACCACCGTTGGAGGTGTTCGTGTCAATTCGAGTGTAGGGACAGTGTGGTCACCGAAGCAACAGTTAGGACACCTTAGAAGCTACCCTTATGCCATTGATCCTCTTTTTAATCCGAGGCAACCGTTTCGAGGCAACTGTTTCGAGGCAACCGTTTCGAGGCAACTTGTTTGAGGCAATTGGATCATGGACATAAGGACTTACTAAGACGTCCCATACTTGACGACCACGTTTCGAAGGCAACACGTGAGGCGTACCCTAAGAGTGGTGTGTGAATTTGTGTGTTGTTTTCATGTTAAATTTATCTTTGATCAGGGCATTGTGAGCTACGCTTGTTTTTAATTAGCCATACATTCTTTCATGCAATTTAGAATTTAAGAGTGCGGAAATTTAAATGCGGAAAGATAAATCCTACGCTATTACAAGGCGCGGGTCTATACATCGCCAAAATACAAAGACCCGTTTGGTAAAAGATGCGGAAAGTAAAAGACCTAATTACTATTACAAGCCTTGAGCAGTTACATAATATTCGAAAAGAAAATAATGCGCGAAAAAAGAAATAAAATCGAACGTCCGAGGGTTTTGACCCTTTTGAAATTAAATTGAAATTAAAGTCTAATTATTATTTAATCAAAGAAAAGAAATTGTTTTTATGTTTTTTTGTATTTATGAAAATGAAGAATTTACAAGGAAACCCTAATTCTAGATTATTTTTAATTATTTAAGAAAATATTCAAGTTAATCTAATTTACACTAATTAATTAAATTACATATTTATTTACAAAAATATTTAATAATAATAATAATAAATAATGAGGCAAGTATTTTTTTTAGAAAAAGATGAAAATGTCAAAAACCCTAATTCTACCTATTTTTATTTATTTAAGAAAAAAAAATTAAAGTTTGAAACCTAAATTAAACTAAGTTAATTATTTAGAATTTATTTACAAAAAATATTTTAATGGTGAAATAATAATAATTAAATATTTTGCATTTTTTGATTTTTTTGTTTTTTATTATGAAAAGAAAATTATTTTAAGTGAGTTAAATTAAAAGAATTAGAAAAAGAAAAGAAAAGAAAATTAAGAAATATACAAACCAAGGGGGGTTTTCACGCCCAAAGGGAGGTGTTCTTGGAGCAATTTTGGCCCAAAAGACAAGGCCTGGCTTGACTTTTTTGATCATGCGTGTGAGGATTGACTGAAGTACACCCTGGAATTCACGTTCTGGCCTTTGGATGAGATCTCCTGGCCACTTGGCAAGCCTTAGCATGTGCGTGTATGGTGAACCACTGCATGAGCGCTACACCTGAACACGTTAGGATAAAAATTATTAAACATATGGGGGACCTGGGAATCGAACCCAGGTCCCAGCGTTTACCAAGCATATCCCTTTCCACTTGAGCTGTTTGTGCGCATTTGTAATGTAATAGACAACAAATAATATGTATGAAAAAAGCCATTATGCTGAAACAATCAAAAAACGCGCTAACATTTGAATTACCCAACCATGTAAGGACACACTAGCCTTCTTCTTCATCTTTGTACCTGCAAATATGAACAAATAGCGGGGGTTTTAAACCCCCACTAAATGGAATAGTGGAAAATAGCGAACACGCGTACAAGTAATATAAATTAAGCGCGAATAGTTCAATCACTTCGTCTTGTTGCCACGATTTGGTCTGCACCGGTTTGAAGGTCCAATTTTACAGTATATGGGAAGCCTTATTTTGAAGCTTCTGAAACCCTAGGTTTCATCCATGGCAGATTTGGATACAAGCATCGTTAGTTCAATTAAATGTTACCAATCGCTTCAGAACATCATTATTAGTGTAAATCAACAAATAAAACACATGAATAATGCATGGAAATTAAAAAACGATTATGGAAAAGTTTGTGATAAACGTGATGATATTCTACCAATTCTTGGAGTATGGAGACTGGAAAGTGGTTGCAACACGTTCGAAGAAGTCTCAGCAAGGGTTTGGAATAGGTTTTAGGCTTTGAATGATCCTGCAAATACGAAATCAGTTTTCAAAATTTCTATGAAAAATTGCAACTTTGTTCTATGTTTTTGAGCAGCTTTTCGTGTGTGTATCAATTAGGTTTTACTATGCCTTTGTATGTGAAGCTTTCTAGGTCAAAACAAAGCCCAAAAGTCCATTGAATTAATGATTTCAATATTTGATTTTTTCATATCTTTTTCAACTTTTTTTTCCATGCAAATCTTGCCAAATATGGATGATCTTGTCCCCTTGAGATGATGCACGAAATCTTTTGGATATAATGAACATATTTGCTGCACAAAAAAGATTTAAAACCATTATTTGATATTTTTCTCATAATTAAATCTAATTAAATGAATTAATAATAATAAAAATTCAATTAATTAATTAAAAATAAGAAAATAAATCATTTTTAGCTCAATGGGTCGTGCATATGCTTTGGGTAATGATTCAAGGAAGAAATTGAAGCCCATTAGCAATTTTGAAGTGTTTTGGGCAAAGTTGACTTTTCAAAGTTCCCAAAAATTTCCCAACTTCTCCAATGCATATCTTGCTCAATTTTGAAGCTATGAACATGTTCTTGGACATTTTGGAAAGGTCTTGAAGTCCTATCACCAATGCCTTTGGTCCCATGTCATTTTGATTTACCAATCTCAAGTTATGGTCTTTGACTTAAAGTGCCTTTTTGTTGACTTTTGAAAATGACCTATAATGTTGAAATTGATAACTTTTTGTGAGAGCATTTCTTGGACTTGAAGTGTGAAGATGAGTTGTAGGAAATGTCATCCTCTTCAAAATGAGCTTTGGATGGAATTTTTCTGATAAAACATGAGGAAGTTATGCCTTGGTCAATTTGCAGTTGACTTTTTCAGCTGTCCAAAAATAGAAACTTTTGCATCTTGATCCTTATGATGTTTGTGGCTTCAAAATAAGATGTTGACCAAAAATTTTGACTTTTGACTGTCAAATGACCATTTTGCCCCTGCAGTTGACTGTGGAGCATTTAGGGTTTCTGACTGTGCAACTTGATGTTGTGAGTCTTGAAACCTGACTTATGGATGCTTGACAATGTATATGGGCACATGGGACTTTATTGGACCCTTGAAAACCTCATTTTCTTTGCAGGAACCAAAACCCTAATTTTGACTGTGTTAGGAGGCAATTGGACTGTGCAACCCTTGAGAGATTTTGAACCATGATCTTGGCAAATCTTGAAGAATATGGGAGGGAGAATTTTGGGGTACAACAGTTGCCCCTGTTCAATCTTCTTAGACCTGAGGATGTAGATTGGCTGGCGTGCCTTTCGTAATCCGAAGGTAGAAGATGATTGAACACTAGAGTGCCCAGAAATTTGCACTCACATAGTAGAGTGTCAGTAGTATGATGGCGGGAATGGGCTTACAGATGCCATTTGGAGAGATGATGGATATGAGGATGGGCTTATAGATGCCATCTGGAGATGTGACAGAATTTTGTCGGGAATGGGCTTACGGATGCCATTTGGAAGCTGTCGGTATGTGGATGGGCTTATAGATGCCATCTAGGTGTCGATCGCGTAAGAGATTCCTTAGCGAGAACTTGCGTACCTGAGAAAAAGGATAATTACCTGGCCTGTTACAAGAGTTGATCTTTAAACTCTTTATGTAGATGTGCCCTGGATGGATACAGGAATCGAATCTTTAAACTCTTCAGACGTGCCCTGGCAAGATACATGAATCGAGTCCGGAGAATAGTCGTCAACAGATACACCCTGGCAAGGTACAGGAATCGGATCTTCAAACTCTTCAGACGTGCCCTGGCAGGATACATGAATCGAGTCTGGAATTAGTCGTCAACAGATACACCCTGGAAAGATATAGGAATCGGATCTTCGAACTCTTCAGACATGCCCTAGCAGGATACAGGAATCGAGTCTGGAATTAGTCGTCAACAGATACACCCTGGAAAGATACAGGAATTGGATCTTCGAACTCTTCAGACGTGCCCTGGCAGGATACAGGAATCGAGTCTGGAATATAGTCGTCAACAGATACACCCTGGCAAGGTATAGGAATCAGATCTTCAAACTCTTCAGACGTGCCCTGGCAAGATACATGAATTGAGTCTGGAAAATAGTTGTCAACATATACACCCTGGCAAGATACAGGAATCAGATCTTCGAACTCTTCAGACGTGCCCTGGCAGGATACAGGAATCGAGTTTGGAATATAGTCGTCAACAGATACACCCTGGCAAGGTACAGGAATCGGATCTTCGAACTCTTCAGACGTTCCCTGGCAAGATACAGGAATCGAGTCTGGAATTAGTCGTCAACAGATACACCCTGGCAAGATACAGGAATCGGATCTTCGAACTCTTCAGACGTGCCCTGGCAAGATATAGGAATCGAGTCTGGAATATAGTCGTCAACAGATACACCCTGGCAAGATACAGGAATCAGATCTTCGAACTCTTCAGACGTGCCTTGGCAAGATACAAGAATCGAGTTTGGAAAATAGTCGTCAACAGATACACCCTGGCAAGATACAGGAATCGGATCTTCAGTTGCGACCGTTGATAGTAATCATCTTTGTATCAACTTTTTGTCCTGAAAAGACAAAACATTAGTTGTATGCAATGTCATGATGTATGATATGCGTGATGTTCTCAGAATAAATGAGATTGTATGTTCATGATGCGTATACGCATGCTATAATGTATGAAGATGTGATGTTCATGAATGTATTTTCATCTAGGAAAATAAATCCTTGACGGGTGCCGGGAAATTGAATCCTGGGCTGATGTGGAAGAGTAGAGCTTTGTTTCCGCTGGGGATGATGGTTGCAAGAATACCGGTAAGAGAAGATGACTCCGTTGCGGAATGAACTTGGCGAATAGATTACTCTGCGGGGAGTGAACTCTATGGGGAAAGAGAGGTACTTCGTTGAGGTGTTGATGATAACTCCGCTGGGGATACCATTGATAAGCTTTGTTGGGAAATTGATGAACTCCGCTGGGGATAGAAAGAACTTCGCCGAGGACGATCTTTCCGTGGCAATTGGCTGAGGATAACCCAGTTATATCCTGGTGGGGAAATAACCTTTGAATAAAGCCCGGGGAGAGCGTTCGTACTATGCGGGTGACAAGCTTCCAGAATCTACTGGGGATAAGCTTCCTGATGGGGAGATGGATTCCACTTTTCTGGGGAAACTTTTCAGATTGGACTGGGGAATGGCTCCATTAAACGTCTGGTATACCGCCGGGGAACAATCTTAGATCAAGACTGCCAGGGATGCTTGTTAAGAATGTTTGTATACTCCGCTAAGGAATGTTGAGATCTGCTGGGGATACCCAATTTCCTTAAGGCTGACAGTGGAATAACTCTGCTTGGGGAGAGTATTGTTGGCTTGCTGGTTCACTCTCTGGGGAATTAAGGCATCTTGGTTATGTTCTTCAGCTGAACTTACCTTGGTATCTTGGTGGACGGAGCAATTAGATCGCTTAGACAACTCATTATTGCCCCTGTTTCTGATGTTACCTGTAATTAATCCTTTGTTCGCATGCAAATATTTATGAGCTAGCAATTAATGTCAAATGCATATATCACAATCGAACATTGGACGTTCTTCGCAAAACAAAACAGAAAAAGGAAAAAACAATTGGCAATTGGTCTGAAAGAGTGAATTTGTATTGATTTTTGAATTTGCCTGTAAATAGGCGTTTATGTACAAGAGGCTGACGTCCTAGTAAGAGAACGCCGCCGAACAACAGAGTTTATACAATTTTGCGAAAAGGGAAAACAAAACAGCTATGTGAAAAGAATGATCCCACTGGGTTCCAACTCTGCTATTGCCTTTATATATCGAGCGTCTCATCACTTGGCTGCTCAGTTGAAGATGAAGCTGATTGATCGATGCCGTTTGAACTTGATAGTTGATACTGGATTCTGGATGCACGGTGATTCAATGAGACATAGTATTACGCTTTAATCCCTAACTTTTGCCTGGACCGCCCTTTCGGGTTTTCAGTCCACCGGGATACCCATTTTTGCCCAAGCCGCCTTTTTAGGTTTTCGACTTGCCGGGTGTACATATATTTTTTATTTCATCCCTCATTTTTCCCGAACCCTTTTGGTTCGCCGGGAAGCCCTAATTTTTGCCTAGGTATGTCAACCTAGCGGGTCTTTTATCATGCGTAGTATCTTTTTACTATGTCTGCATTGGCGGGGTGAGGAAGATCGTCACCATCCATGGTGGTTAGGATCATGGCTCCTCCTGAAAACACATGTTTAACCACAAATGGCCCTTCGTATGTAGGGGTCCATTTGCCCCTGGGATCACTTTGAGGAAGAATGATGCGCTTGATTACCAGGTCCCCAACTTGATACTCTTGTGGTCTGACCTTCTTGTTAAATGCCCTGATCATCCGTTTTTGGTACGTTTGACCATGACAAATAGCAGTGAGTCTCTTTTCGTCGATTAGGTTTAATTGATCAAGTCGAGTCTGGATCCAGTCATCTTCGCTCAGATCTGCATCCTTCATTATTCGGAGAGAGGGTATCTGGACTTAAATCGGCAAGACTGCCTCCATGCCGTAGACCAAGGAAAAGGGAGTTGCCCCGGTTGACGTTCTTGCTGAGGTACGATACCCATGAAGAGCAAACGGTAACATCTCGTGCCAATCTTTGTACGTCACTGTCATCTTCTGCACAATCTTTTTGATATTCTTATTAGCTGCTTCGACAACCCCATTCATCTTCGGCCGGTAGGGAGAAGAGTTGTGGTGCTGTATCTTGAATTGCTCGCAGAGCTCAGTGATCATCTTGTTATTGAGATTGGTACCGTTGTCCGTAATGATCCTTTCTGGGGCACCGTATCGACAGATCAGATTGTGTCAAATGAACCGTGCCACGACATTCTTGGTTACTGTAGCGTAGGAAGCTGCTTCCACCCACTTTCTAAAGTAATCAATCGCTACCAGGATGAAGCGATGCCCATTGGATGCTCTAGGTTTAATCTCGCCGATCATATCAATGCCCCACATTGCAAAAGGCCAAGGTGCGGTCAAGACATTCAGAGGAACTGGAGGAACGTGCACCTTGTCTGCATAAACCTGGCATTTATGACATGTCCGAGAATGTTGGTAACAATCAGCTTCCATTGTGGACCAGAAATATCCTGCCTGAAGGATCTTCTTTGCCATAGTATGTCCACTGGAATGTGTTCCAAAGGTACCTTCATGTAGCTCTGCCATGATCCTTTCTGCTTCAGTCTTATCCACACAACGCAGTAAGGTTGAATCATGGTTTCGCTTGTACAGGATGCCGTTGCTCAGGAAGAACTTTGCAGCGAACCTTCTCAGAAACTTTTTATCATTGATGGATGCACCTTCAGGGTATTCTTGAGCTTCCAAGTACCTCTTCACCTCATGGTACCAAGGTTTTTCAGTTACTATCTCAGCCTCAAGATCGCAGCAATATGCAGGTTCGTCCAATTTCCAGATAATGATCCGGGGAGCCTCGTTGTCCCATTTGACTTTGAACATAGAAGACATCGTAGCTAACGCGTCCGCCAACTGATTCTCCTCTCTTGGGAAGTGTTCAAAAGTTATCTCTGTGAAATGGGGGATCAATGTCAACACACATTCTCTGTAAGGAATAAGATTCGGATGTTTCGTATCCCACTCGCCTTTGATCTGATTGATCACGAGAGCAGAATCTCCGAAGACACTCAGAAACTTGATCCTTAAGTCAATCGCAGCTTGAAGACCCATGATGCATGCCTCATACTCCGCCATGTTGTTGGTGCAGTTGAAACATAGCCAGGCAGTGAGTGGAGTATGAGTGCCTTGAGGGGATATGATCACAGCGCCGATACCGTTACCCAAAGCGTTGGAGGCTCCGTCAAAGTGCATAGACCATCGGGATCCTTCCTCAGGTCCTTCATCCGGTCCAGGTACTTCACAATCAGTCACTATCATGATGCTCTCGTCTGGAAACTCGAAGTTCATTGACTGGTAGTCATCTACTGCCTGGTGTGCCAAATGGTCTGCCAATACACTTCCCTTGATAGCTTTCTGAGTCGTGTACTGGATGTTGTATTCTGTCAAGATCATTTGCCATCTTGCTATTCTTCCAGACAGAGCAGGCTTTTCGAATATGTACTTTATCGGATCCATTTTTGAAATCAATAGGGTAGTGTGAGTCAGCATATACTGTCTCAGCCGGCGAGCATCCCATACCATAGCGCAACAAGTTTTCTCGAGCAGTGAGTATCGGGTCTCACAGTCGGTAAACTTTTTGCTAAGGTAATAAATGGCGTGCTCTTTTCGGCCAGACTCGTCATGCTGCCCCAGCACACACCCCATTGAGTTGTCAAGTACTGTCAGGTATAGTATTAGAGGTCTCCCTTCAACCGGTGGCATAAGAATGTGTGGTTCTTGGAGATACTCTTTGATTCTGTCAAAAGCGGCCTGACATTCATCATTCCAACGTACTACCTGATCTTTCTTCAGCAGCTTGAAGATTGGTTCACAGGTAGCAGTTAGGTGCGAGATGAATCGGGCGATATAATTCAGACGTCCTAGAAAGCCTCTGACTTCCTTCTCTGTCTTTGGAACTGGCATCTCTTGTATGGCTTTAACCTTGGCAGGGTCCACTTGAATACCTTTGTCGCTTACGACGAAGCCTAGCAACTTTCCAGATCTTACCCCAAAGGTGCACTTGTTCGGGTTCAACCTCAGCTTGTATAATTTCAGACGGTCAAACAGCTTCTGTAGATGGTCAAGGTGTTCCTCCTCAGTTTGGGACCTTGCAATCATATCGTCGACATACACCTCAATCTCATGATGGATCATGTCATGAAATAAAACAACCATGGCACGTTGGTAGGTTGCCCCAGCATTTTTCAGTCCAAAAGGCATGACCTTGTAGCAGAAGGTGCCCCACTGAGTAACAAAGGTAGTCTTTTCCATATCTTCAGGAGCCATCTTGATCTGATTATAACCTGAAAAACCATCCATGAAGGAGAACACCTTGTGCTGAGCCGTATTGTCAACCAGAACGTCAATGTGAGGTAGAGGGAAATCATCCTTGGGGCTTGCCCTGTTCAAATCCCTGTAATCAACACACATTCTGACCTTACCATCTTTTTTCGGTACCAGAACCACGTTGGCAACCCACTGAGGGTAAGAAGTCACTGCTAGAAACCCGGCATCAAATTGCTTCATAACCTCAGCTTTGATCTTTTCGGACATCTCTGGACGCATACGGCGGACCTTTTGTTTAACCGGAGGGCATTCTTCCTTGGTAGGCAAATGATGGACCACAATATCGGTATCCAATCCAGGCATGTCTTCGTAAGACCAGGCGAAGATTTCCACATAATCATGCAACATCTGAACCAACTGTTGTTTCACGCTGAGCTCCAGATTGGCACCAATCTTGACTTCCTTTCTATCTGTCTCAGTACCCAGATTTACCGTTTCCACTGGCTCTTCATGTGGCTGAATGGCCCTCTCTTCCTGAAGTAACAGTCTTGCAAGCTCGCCAAGCACTTCGCAATCATCTTCACCTTCGTCTTCGGCTAAGTTGATCGGATTTTTGAAGTCATAACTGGCAGTAGCAGAGTCGTTACCAGTGAGATCCAGAGTGGATTGAAACCTGTATGAGTGAGTGTGTGTAAATATAGCTGTTTTGCAATATATAAAAAAAGAAAGAAAGGGAGCACAAGATTTGAAATGCGAAAAACGTCCAATGTCTTTATTCATGATATATGGAAATGACAAGTAATATGCCCTCACAAATGAAGCCGACGGTGCCCCGGGTAAGACACCGGGCCATAAAGTTTCAATTTATTGTTCATTACAAATTAAAACAAAGGAATTCATTACTGCGTAACAAAAGTAACAGGTATGTGATCTTTTGCAGTCCAATTGTTCAGTCCACCGTCAGTCGTCGGGTAGATCCAGCTATCAAATTATGATTCCTCCGCCTCGCCTTCAATAGCATTCACTCCCGGGTTGGTGATGAACACGGGAGGTCTTCCGATCCTTGCTTTGCGTACAGCCCTCTGAGCCTCTGCAGTAAAACCCAGCCCAAACTTGTCAGTCTTAGGAGTAAAATCAGGGAGCCTGCCCCAGTTAGCACATTCACCTTTCTCAATTACAGCCCGGGCATCCTTCAAGGAAGCCATCTTCAAAGGGAAGTCTTCTTCAATCACTGTATCCGCTGACGCCAATGTTGGAGGTACCTTTTCAAAATGTTGAAAGGGGGTTTCAATAAACTCCCCGTCCATCTCAATATACCGGAACGAGTTCAGATGACTAACCATGTATTCTTCCTCCCCCTGCACTGTAACAATCTTCCCTCTGACAGGGTACTTGAGCTTCTGGTGTAGAGTGGAGGTCACAGCCCCAGCCTTGTGAATTCAAGGTCGACCCAGTAAACAGGAATAAGATGGACGAATGTCCATCACATAGAACATTGAATCAAAGACTTGGGAACCAACACGAATCGGGATATCTACCTCTCCATGTACCATCCTCTTCGACCCGTCAAAGGCTCGGACAATGATGTTACTAGGCTTCAACTCCAGGCCCTCACAATCCAACCGGTCTAAGGCCTTCTTGGGCAATACATTCAGGGACGAACCGGTGTCCACCAACACGTGTGCGAGAGTAGTGCCCCTGCATTCAATGGAGACATGCAGGGCATCATTGTGGTTCTTTCCCTTAGCGGTAAGATCAGCATCCGAGAAACCCAAACCATTGTCGGCGGTCAGATTGGCCACACAGTCAGTGAATTGATCCGCAAATGTCTCTTGTGGCACATGAGCCATCTTCAGAAATGAAATCAGGGCCTTGGCATGGGCCTCTGAGCACAGCAGCAATGATAGCATATAGATCTTGGAGGGGGTATGCCCCAGCTGTTCAATGACGTTGAAGTCACTCTTCTTGATTATCTTAAGAATTTCCTCCATCTCTTGCTAGGAGGCTTCAACATTGACAGTCTTTGGTGCCTCCATCCGGGCAGGCACATCATCAATCCCTTTGCCCCGAGTATTAGATGACTCGGCAGCAGGGGTAGAAACTTGATCAGAAGGAGAAACAGGCGCACTTGCAGGCGTAATTATAAGAGGTCTTCGGATAACTGGTGGCGCAATGTCAGGCGAGAAGAGCCTGCCACTGCGAGTAACTTTAGTGGGACCAGTGATGTTGTTGATACTGGTACCGGTGTTGAACTCCTACTTTACTCCAAGTACATACACATCTGCCCCATAGTGCCATGGGACAGCCTTGTTAGATTCATAGGGGAGGGGCCCCGGAACAGTAATAATGATGGGTGCAACAGACATGATTTTGACTGGCTTCCTCGGGGGAGCCTTGGCAGGATTATTGAAGATGGTGACAACAGATACTTCTTCAACAGGAACAATAGGAACAGCGGTCTTCTTGAACATAATTTCTTTGCTATCCATCAGGCTTTGGATGCCTGACTTCAGCAACGGACAACCAGCAGGGGCAACAGCACACAGAAGGCAACCCTTGCTACAACCCGGAAATAAACCGGCTAGCAGTAGGTTCCTCTTGACAGTCAACAGAGGAGTAACTACATCATCCACAGAAACTGCATATAGGTCTTCCTCAATAGCATTTACTCCATGCTGGGGCATAGGAGCAGTCACAACGTTTGGCCTTTCGGGCGCCTCAAACTATATTTCCTTCGCATCAATAAGGTCCTGAACCTTATTTCTTAGGGCCCAACAATCATCAGTAGAATGGCCCGGGCTATCAGAATGATAAGCACAGCGGGCATTTGGATTATACTTGGGAGAGGTTGTGTTCACCACCTTCGGAGCCTCTCTGACGGTCACCAAGTTGGTCGATAGCAGTTGCGGCAAGATCTGTGACAAGGTCATACTAAGCCGAGTGTATTCTCTTCTGGGTCTCTCACCCCTTGGTTGGTTCGGTTGCCGAGGAGCGGCAGCAGGCTTTATAATTACCACCGCGTTGACAGCTTGGCGGCGCTCTGGTTTATTTTGCCTTCTAGGCCCATACACAGCACTGGCTTCCTTTTTGAAAGGCTTCTTCTCAGAACTTGAGGACGCACCTTTCTGAATCTTCCCTGATTTCATACCAGCCTCTATCCTTTCCCCAGTCAGAATGAGATCTGTAAACCCTGCAGATGAATTGCCAATGAGATGATTGAAGAACGGCCCGGATAGGGTCCCCAAGAACATGTCCACTAGCTCACGATCTGTTAACGGTGGCTGCACCCTGCCAGCCAGGTCCCTCCACTTATGCGCATACTCTTTAAAACCTTCTCCCGATCCTAGCGACATACCCTGGAGTTGGGTACGTGTAGGAGCGAGGTCGGCATTATACTGATACTGCTTGTAAAAAGCAGTAGCCAATTCCTCCCAGTTACGAACCTTGATTCCATCCAGCTGATAGAACCATTCGAGATGAGTCCCTGAAAGACTCTCCTGGAAGAAATGGATCCACAAGTTCTTGTCCACAGTGTATGGCTGAATCTTCCGCACATAAGATCTGAGATGTAGCTTAGGGCAGGACGCCCCGTCATACTTTGCGAAAGATGGTGCTTTGAACTTGTATGGGATGACCACACCAGAAGATAGACCCAAGTCTCCGAAATCCAAACCAGGCACTTGTTGAATTTCCATGGCATTCAAGCGATCCTCTAACTGCTTGTACTTGTCTTCAGCTGGAGGATACTGCTCCTCATTAAAATCAGTCTCGTTGTCAGAGACCACCAGACTAGAAACCCTTCCCCCCTTGGGGACTGCCTTTCCCTGCAGAAGAACCAGCTTGATCAACCTCATTCTGCAGTGTGTTACCAAACCTCCGGCCAGTGTTGAATAGTATAGTTCTCTTCTTCTTCTTCTTGACCAGCAGAGCCTTCAACTCCTCTTGACCTTGGGCCAAACTCATGATCAGCTCTTGGAATTGGGCATTCTGAGCCTGGAGGGCCTTGATGGACTACTCGGTAGATGATTCAGGATTCATGATGCTGAAATAAACAGCGAAGAACATTAAACCACCTGTAAAAAAGAGTACCTGCTATGCACATGATGCATGATATGTGTTTATGCAATGCATTCAAGGGTTCGAAAGTTCAAATTTGTTGTAGACAAAAAGGAACACACTTTATCATTAAGAAATAATTATTCAGTACATCAAGGCCTCATGGGCAAACATTACAAAGTAACTCAATCCGAAAAGACACTGCGCATCCTCTTTGGAGCTATGTAGGTGTTGAGAGTCTTTTCCTCGTGCAGTAGGCGGGTGAGCTCCAAGACCTTCTTCTCACTAGCATGTAGACTGGACTCAAGAGAATTCCGTTCTTCCTTAAGCTGGATCCAGCTCTTCTGCATTTCTTCCCAGGATGTAGGCATGTCAGGATGTTGAATGGTGTAGGACACCTCTCCTTCCAACACTGGCTCTTTGATCACAGGGAGAACATGAGGATATGGCATCACTAACTTCTGGGAGCGGGCTCGTACCCACTTGAGATAAGGCTCCAACAGGATGGAGTTCCTGTGCCCCAGTGTCTTGCTGTCTACCTTGCTGGGCATCTTCCAAGCTCTGATAAATCTCTGGCGAAGTCCTTGCGCATCGTCGTCGAAGTCAAAAACTATGTCAGGAATTAACATGTCATGAGGGTCGTCCCTCCGAGCATAACCAAACTGTCTCCAAGCCAGACACGGGTTGTAAGTAATACCTCCTCTGATTCCAAGTAAAGGAACATTAGGAAACTCCCCGCAACGATCAATGATAGTGACGTCTTCTCTGGACCGAGAACACCAATGTATATCAGCATGTGTAAGAGTCATTAATTGTTGTGACCATCTCAAACCCCGCTCATTCTTCAAAACTGATTGTGGAAGGTGCGAAATAAACCACCTTCCCAGGAGAGGAGTGCAGCACATAAGAACACCTCTTTTTCTCATGGTTCGAGTGTAACATGAGTGAAGGATGTCCCCAAGCAACGTAGGTATAGGATTCCTGGACATAAAGATCTTGACAGCATGGATATCTATAAGCTGGTCTGGATTAGGGAACAGCATAAACCCATAGACAAGGAGAGCCATAACTTCTTCAAAGGCTTGTAGGTCAAGGGAGTTCCAACATTCTTGGGCCTTCTCAAACAGAAACCTGGCCAAGAACCCTTTGATACCACTTCTAACTTCCCAATGTCCCTTGATGTCAGATGGTTGTAGGCGTAGTGCTTTAGCAATCTCTTCAAGCTTGGGTTCCTTTTCCGTACCGTTGTAGGGTAGTTGACTAAGGATAGGGATCTTCAGAAGCCGGGAGAACTCTTCCAATGTAGGCACCAGTTGATAATCCAGGAAATTAAAGCAGTAATGCAAAGGGTCAAAGAACTGGAAGAGGACCTTTATCATATCTTCCTCAATGTTGGTGTTGACCAAGCTGATGAGTCTTCCATGCCTCTTACTGAAAGAAGAGCTCTCAAGAATCCTGGATATAAGTTCCTTAAGTTGAGAAGGGATCCTTACAAGGCTGATCTGAATTGTCTTTCTGCGGATAGTTTCCATGTCCTACAAAACAAAAACAAAGATGAAGATTCGAACCCCTGAAATGGTTAGTGGATGCATATGATGTTGTATGATGTTATGATGCTATGATTAAACACACCACAAGTATTCACAAAAAGCAAACATGGTAAGGCACACAAGTCACACCACAACCCTTAGAGTTTAGGCCATCATGGGGTCTAGGTATTACCCTCTTGAAGTTGGTGGGCTCAAAACCTGTCCTATCAGAAGTAACCGGGTTCTAAGGGTCCCAATATCATTGGATTGTTTTTTGTGTTCATCGTTTCGATTTAGCCACTGAACTGGCGACCGAAATATTCCAAGAAAACAACCCTCAATTGAGTGTAGTATCGAGTATCAACCAACCTCGGACTGCACCAAAGTCAGTTATCTCACTACCCTAAAGAGGCCAAGTGGTTCAATTAAGGTTCCTAAGGTCAGTTGATGCTTCACGACACCATGCGGCAGCCCCGTACTCTCCTTGACTGGACTCAAGGGTTACCGGTACTCACCAAAGTGCCACATCAATGTAGCAGACTGCTTCAACCATGTCGGTATACCCCGCACAGTTCCCTCACAGTCTTGTTGCTACTTTCTAAGAAGGTATTCCCCCAGATCCGGGTTAGGATCTATAGAACTCCCAAGACAGTCCCACAATAATAAAGCAAGCAATTCAGACAATTGAAAACACAAGTGATCTTAGTCCTAAGGTACACCTCACTTTTAAATTATCCCCAGCAGAGTCGCCAGTTCTGTGATCGGTGGATTTAGAACTGACTGTTTAACGCTGGTTCGCGAAATGTCGCGGAAGCAAGAGTCGCCACCGTCTTTTATTTTCTCCAACATGGACAGGACAAAAGCACAGCAAAATTCCTTATGAGATAGTTTCTCGGTTCGGGAGGTAGATTTATAGAAAGGGAAGGTATTAGCACCCTTTCTATCCATGGTTATCCATGGGCTCTTAGATACTTGCTCATTTGTGTTTTCAAAATGTGTTTGCTTTTCAAGTGTGAGTGGGTTTGAAAAAGTTTCGTTTAAAGTTTTCTGAATAAATCTTGTATAAGTCCTCAAGAGTGTCTGAAAAATTGTTTTGAAAGCTTTTTGAAAGTGTCGGTGTGAAAAGAGTTTTTGATTTGTTTTGGAATAGAGCAAGTATCTATGAGTCATCTACCTACCCTAAGAAATTAGGCTGTGTAAATGTCCTTGAGGTAGTGCCATCCCACCATTGAGAGGTAGGTAGCACCACCGTTGGAGGTGTTCGGGTCAATTCGAGTGTAGGGACAGTGTGGTCACCGAAGCAACAGTTAGGACACCTTAGAAGCTACCCTTATGCCATTGATCCTCTTTTTAATCCGAGGCAACCGTTTCGAGGCAACTGTTCCGAGGCAACCGTTTCGAGGCAACTTGTTTTGAGGCAATTGGATCATGGACATAAGGACTTACTAAGACGTCCCATACTTGACGACCACGTTTTGAAGGCAACAGGTGAGGCGTACCCTAAGAGTGGTGTGTGAATTTGTGTGTTGTTTTCATGTTAAATTTATCTTTGATCAGGGCATTGTGAGCTACGCTTGTTTTTAATTAGCCATACATTCTTTCATGCAATTTAGAATTTAAGAGTGCGGAAATTTAAATGCGGAAAGATAAATCCTACGCTATTACAAGGCGCGGGTCTATACATCGCCAAAATACAAAGACCTGTTTGGTAAAAGATGCGGAAAGTAAAAGACCTAATTACTATTACAAGCCTTGAGCAGTTACATAATATTCGAAAAGAAAATAATGCGCGAAAAAAGAAATAAAATCGAACGTCCGAGGGTTTTGACCCTTTTGAAATTAAATTGAAATTAAAGTCTAATTATTATTTAATCAAAGAAAAGAAATTGTTTTTATGTTTTTTTGTACTTATGAAAATGAAGAATTTACAAGGAAACCCTAATTCTAGATTATTTTTAATTATTTAAGAAAATATTCAAGTTAATCTAATTTACACTAATTAATTAAATTACATATTTATTTACAAAAATATTTAATAATAATAATAATAAATAATGAGCCAAGTATTTTTTTTAGAAAAAGATGAAAATGTCAAAAACCCTAATTCTACCTATTTTTATTTATTTAAGAAAAAAAATTAAAGTTTGAAACCTAAATTAAACTAAGTTAATTATTTAGAATTTATTTACAAAAAATATTTTAATGGTGAAATAATAATAATTAAATATTTTGCATTTTTTGATTTTTTTGTTTTTTATTATGAAAAGAAAATTATTTTAAGTGAGTTAAATTAAAAGAATTAGAAAAAGAAAAGAAAAGAAAAATTAAGAAATATACAAACCAAGGGGGGTTTTCAGGCCCAAAGGGAGGTGTTCTTGGAGCAATTTTGGCCCAAAAGACAAGGCCTGGCTTGACTTTTCTGATCATGCGTGTGAGGCTTGACTGAAGTACACCCTGGAATTCACGTTCTGGCCTTTGGATGAGATCTCCTGGCCATTTGGCAAGCCTTAGCATGTGCGTGTATGGTGAACCACTGCATGAGCGCTACACCTGAACACGTTAGGATAAAAATTATTAAACATATGGGGGACCTGGGAATCGAACCCAGGTCCCAGCATTTACCAAGCATATCCCTTGCCACTTGAGCTGTTTGCGCGCGTTTGTAATGTAATAGACAACAAATAATATGTATGAAAAAAGCCATTATGCTGAAACAATCAAAAAACGCGCTAACATTTGAATTACCCAACCATGTAAGGACACGCTAGCCTTCTTCTTCATCGTTGTACCTGCAAATATGAACAAATAGCGGGGGTTTTAAACCCCCACTAAATGGAATAGTGGAAAATAGCGAACACGCGTACAGGTAATATAAATTAAGCGCGAATAGTTCAATCACTTCGTCTTATTGCCACGATTTGGTCTGCACCGGTTTGAAGGTCCAATTTTACAGTATATGGGAAGCCCTATTTTGAAGCTTCTGAAACCCTAGGTTTCATCCATGGCAGATTTGGATACAAGCATCGTTAGTTCAGTTAAATGTTACCAATCGCTTTAGAACATCATTATTAGTGTAAATCAACAAATAAAACACATGAATAATCCATGGAAATTAAAAAACGATTATGGAAAAGTTTGTGATAAACGTGATGTTATTCTACCAATTCTTGGAGTATGGAGACTGGAAAGTGGTTGCAACACGTTCAAAGAAGTCTCAGCAAGGGTTTGGAATAGGTTTTAGGCTTTGAATGATCCTGCAAATACGAAATCAGTTTTCAAAATTTCTATGAAAAATTGCAACTTTGTTCTATGTTTTTGAGCAGCTTTTCGTGTGTGTATCAATTAGGTTTTACTATGCCTTTGTATGTGAAGCTTTCTAGGTCAAAACAAAGCCCAAAAGTCCATTGAATTAATGATTTCAATATTTGATTTTTTCATATCTTTTTCAACTTTTTTTCCATGCAAATCTTGCCAAATATGGATGATCTTGTCCCCTTGAGATGATGCACGAAATCTTTTGGATATAATGAACATATTTGCTGCACAAAAAAGATTTAAAACCATTATTTGATATTTTTCTCATAATTAAATCTAATTAAATGAATTAATAATAATAAAAATTCAATTAATTAATTAAAAATAAGAAAATAAATCATTTTTAGCTCAATGGGTCGTGCATATGCTTTGGATAATGATTCAAGGAAGAAATTGAAGCCCATTAGCAATTTTGAAGTGTTTTGGGCAAAGTTGACTTTTCAAAGTTCCCAAAAATTTCCCAACTTCTCCAATGCATATCTTGCTCAATTTTGAAGCTATGAACATGTTCTTGGACATTTTGGAAAGGTATTGAAGTCCTCTAACCAATGCCTTTGGTCCCATGTCATTTTGATTTACCAATCTCAAGTTATGGTCTTTGACTTAAAGTGCCTTTTTGTTGACTTTTGAAAATGACCTATAATGTTGAAATTGATAACTTTTTGTGAGAGCATTTCTTGGACTTGAAGTGTGAAGATGAGTTGTAGGAAATGTCATCCTCTTCAAAATGAGCTTTGGATGGAATTTTTCTGATAAAACATGAGGAAGTTATGCCTTGGTCAATTTGCAGTTGACTTTTTCAACTGTTCAAAAATAGAAACTTTTGCATCTTGAGCCTTATGATGTTTGTGGCTTCAAAATAAGATGTTGACCAAAATTTTTGACTTTTGACTGTCAAATGACCATTTTGCCCCTACAGTTGACTGTGGAGCATTTAGGGTTTCTGACTGTGCAACTTGATGTTGTGAGTCTTGAAACTTGACCTATGGATGCTTGACAATGTATATGGGCACATGGGACTTGATTGGACCCTTGAAAACCTCATTTTCTTTGCAGGAACCAAAACCCTAATTTTGACTGTGTTAGGAGGCAATTGGACTGTGCAACCCTTGAGAGATTTTGAACCATGATCTTGGCAAATCTTGAAGAATATGGGAGGGAATATTTTGGGGTACAACAGTTGCCCCTGTTCAATCTTCTTAGACCTGAGGATGTAGATTGGCTGGCGTGCCTTTCGTAATCCGAAGGTAGAAGATGATTGAACACTAGAGTGCCCAGAAATTTGCACTCACATAGTAGAGTGTCAGTAGTATGATGGCGGGAATATGCTTACAGATGCCATTTGGAGAGATGATGGATAGGAGGATGGGCTTATAGATGCCATCTGGAGATGTGACAGAATTTTGTCGGGAATGGGCTTACGGATGCCATTTGGAAGCTGTCGGTATGTGGATGGGCTTATAGATGCCATCTAGGTGTCGATCGCATAAGAGATTCCTTAGCGAGAACTTGCGTACCTGAGAAAAAGGATAATTACCTGGCCTGTTACAGGAGTTGATCTTTAAAATCTTTATGTTGATGTGCCCTGGCTGGATACAGGAATCGAATCTTTAAACTCTTCAGACGTGCCCTGGCAAGATACAGGAATCGAGTCCGGAGAATAGTCGTCAACAGATACACCCTGGCAAGGTACAGGAATCGGACCTTCAAACTCTTCAGACGTGCCCTGGCAGGATACAGGAATCGAGTCTGGAATTAGTCGTCAACAGTTACACCCTGGCAAGATACAGGAATCGGATCTTCGAACTCTTCAGACATGCCCTGGCAGGATACAGGAATCGAGTCTGGAATTAGTCGTTAACAGATACACCCTGGCAAGATACATGAATTGGATCTTTGAACTCTTCAGACGTGCCCTGGCAGGATACAGGAATCGAGTCTGGAATATAGTCGTCAACATATACACCCTGGCAAGGTACAGGAATCGGATCTTCGAACTCTTCAGACGTGCCCTGGCAAGATACAAGAATTGAGTCTGGAAAATAGTCGTCAACAGATACACCCTGGCAAGATACAGGAATCGGATCTTCGAACTCTTCAGACGTGCCCTGGCAGGTGACAGGAATCGAGTCTGGAATATAGTCGTCAACAGATACACCCTGGCAAGGTACAAGAATCGGATCTTCGAACTCTTCAGACGTGCCCTGGCAAGATACAGGAATCGAGTCTGGAATTAGTCGTCAATAGATACACCCTGGCAAGATACAGGAATCGGATCTTCGAACTCTTCAGATGTGCCCTGGCAAGATACAGGAATCGAGTCTGGAATATAGTCGTCAACAGATACACCCTGGCAAGATACAGGAATCAGATCTTCGAACTCTTCAGACGTGCCCTGGCAAGATACAGGAATCGAGTCTGGAAAATAGTCGTCAACAGATACACCCTGGCAAGATACAGGAATCGGATCTTCAATTGCGACCGTTGATAGTAATCATCTTTGTATTAACTTTTTGTCCTGAAAAGACAAAACATTAGTTGTATGCAATGTCATGATGTATGATATGCGTGATGTTCTCAGAATAAATGAGATTGTATGTTCATGATGCGTATACGCATGCTATAATGTATGAAGATGTGATGTTCATGAATGTATTTTCGTCTAGGAAAATAAATCCTTGACGGGTGTCGGGAAATTGAATCCTGGGCTGATGTGGAAGAGTAGAGCTTTGTTTCCGCTGGGGATGATGGTTGCAAGAATACCGGTAGGAGAAGATGACTCCGTTGGGGAATGAACTTGGCGAATAGATTACTCTGCGGGGAGTGAACTCTGTGGGGAAAGAGAGGTACTTCGTTGAGGTGTTGATGATAACTCCGCTGGGGATACCATTGATAAGCTTTGTTGGGAAATTGATGAACTCCGCTGGGGATAGAAAGAACTTCGCCGAGGACGATCTTTCTGTGGCAATTGGCTAAGGATAACCCAGTTATATCCTGGTGGGGAAATAACCTTTGAATAAAGCCGGGGGAGAGCGTTCGTACTATGCGGGTGACAAGCTTCCAGAATCTACTGGGGATAAGCTTCCTTATGGGGAGATGGATTCCACTTTCCTGGGGAAACTTTTCAGATTGGACTGGGGAATGGCTCCATTAAACGTCTGGTATACCGCTGGGGAACAATCTTAGATCAAGACTGCCGGGGATGCTTGTTAAGAATGTTTGTATACTCTGCTGAGGAATGTTGAGATCTGCTGGGGATACCCAATTTCCTTAAGGCTGACAGTGGACTAACTCTGCTTGGGGAGAGTATCGTTGGCTTGCTGGCTCACTCTCTGGGGAATTAAGGCATCTTGGTTATGTTCTTCAGCTGAACTTACCTTGGTATCTTGGTGGACAGAGCAATTAGATCGCTTAGGGGGGGTTTTAAACCCCCACTAAATGGAATAGTGGAAAATAGCGAACACGCGTACAGGTAATATAAATTAAGCGCGAATAGTTCAATCACTTCGTCTTGTTGCCACGATTTTGTCTGCACCGGTTTGAAGGTCCAATTTTACATTGTATGGGAAGCCCTATTTTGAAGCTTCTGAAACCCTAGGTTTCATCCATGGCAGATTTGGATACAAGCATCGTTAGTTCAATTAAATGTTACCAATCGCTTCAGAACATCATTATTAGTGTAAATCAACAAATAAAACACATGAATAATGCATGGAAATTAAAAAACGATTATGGAAAAGTTTGTGATAAACGAGATGCTATTCTACCAATTCTTGGAGTATGGAGACTGGAAAGTGGTTGCAACACGTTCAAAGAAGTCTCAGCAAGGGTTTAGAATAGGTTTTAGGCTTTGAATGATCCTGCAAATACGAAATCAGTTTTCAAAATTTCTATGAAAAATTGCAACTTTGTTCTATGTTTTTGAGCAGCTTTTCGTGTATGTATCAATTAGGTTTTACTATGCCTTTGTATGTGAAGCTTTCTAGGTCAAAACAAAGCCCAAAAGTCCATTGAATTAATGATTTCAATATTTGATTTTTTCATATCTTTTTCAACTTTTTTTTCCATGCAAATCTTGCCAAATAAGGATGATCTTGTCCCCTTGAGATGATGCACGAAATCTTTTGGATATAATGAACATATTTGCTGCACAAAAAAGATTTAAAACCATTATTTGATATTTTTCTCATAATTAAATCTAATTAAATGAATTAATAATAATAAAAATTCAATTAATTAATTAAAAATAAGAAAATAAATCATTTTTAGCTCAATGGGTCGTGCATATGCTTTGGGTAATGATTCAAGGAAGAAATTGAAGCCCATTAGCAATTTTGAAGTGTTTTGGGCAAAGTTGACTTTTCAAAGTTCCCAAAAATTTTCCAACTTCTCCAATGCATATCTTGCTCAATTTTGAAGCTATGAACATGTTCTTGGACATTTTGGAAAGGTCTTGAAGACCTCTAACCAATGCCTTTGGTCCCATGTCATTTTTAATTACCAATCTCAAGTTATGGTCTTTGACTTAAAGTGCCTTTTTGTTGACTTTTGAAAATGACCTATAATGTTGAAATTGATAACTTTTTGTGAGAGCATTTCTTGGACTTGAAGTGTGAAGATGAGTTGTAGGAAATGTCATCCTCTTAAAAATGAGCTTTGGATGGAATTTTTCTGATAAACCATGAGGAAGTTATGCCTTGGTCAATTTGCAGTTGACTTTTTCAACTTTCCAAAAATAGAAACTTTTGCATCTTGAGCCTTTTTGAGCCATGCTTTGAGAATCATGATCAAGAATTGATCAAATGATGTTTGTGGCTTCAAAATAAGATGTTGACAAAAAATTTTGACTTTTGACTGTCAAATGACCATTTTGCCCCTGCAGTTGACTGTGGAGCATTTAGGGTTTCTGATTGTGCAACTTGATGCTGTGAGTCTTGAAACTTGACCTATGGATGCTTGACAATGTATATGGGCACATGGGACTAGATTGGACCCTTGAAAACCTCATTTTCTTTGCAGGAACCAAAACCCTAATTTTGACTGTGTTAGGAGGCAATTGGACTGTGCAACCCTTGAGAGATTTTAAACCATGATCTTGGCAAATCTTGAAGAATATGGGAGGGCAAATTTTGGGGTACAACAGCACCCATGGACATACCCTGAAGTTGGGTACGCGTGGGAGCGAGGTCGGCGTTGTATTGGTACTGCTTGTAAAAAGCAGAAGCCAAATCTTCCCAATTACGGATACTAGCTCCTTCCAGCTGGTAAAACCATTCAAGCTGAGTCCCTGAGAGACTGTCTTGAAAGAAGTGGATCCAAAGGTTTTTATCAGCGGTGTACGGATGAATCTTCCTAACATACGAACGGAGGTGCAATTTTGGGCAAAAAACTCCGTCGTACTTAGCAAAGGCTGGTGCTTTAAACTTGTGGGGAATCACTACCCCAGATGACAAACCCAAATCACCAAAGTCCAGACCAGGCACTTTCTGAAATTCCATCACGCTTAACCGGTCTTCCAGTTGATTATACCTATCCTCGACCGGAGGATACTGGTCTTCGTCAAAGTCAGTCTCGTTGTTTGAAACCACAGGGCTAGGAGCCCTCCTTTCTTCCTGATTATCTCCCCCTCCAGATGAGTGGGTCAAATCAACCTTTTCTCGCAAATTGTTTCCGAATCTGCGACCCATATTAAATAGGACCTTCTTCTTCTTCTTCTTCTCTTTCAAGATAAGGGTCTTCAGATCTTGCTAACCCTTAGCCAAACACATGAACAATTCCTGGAACTGGGCGTTTTGAGCTTGCAGAGCCTTGATTGCTTGTTCAGTTGATGGTTCAGAAGACATGATGTTGAAATAAATAGCGAAGAAGATGAGAAAACCTGTAAGGGTACCAGTTATGAGGTGCATGGAATGAAATGCGTATAATATGATTTCAAAGACGTCGAGAGATTCAAATTTGTAAACAAAAATGAAACACACTTTTATTATATAAACTTTGAATTCAATTGTTCAACAAATGCCTTTAAGGCGTTACAAAAAGGAAAACTGAAAAAGTAAATTAAAACTAGAAATAATCAAAAGACAATAAATGCTCCCATGGTCGTTTCTTGTCGGTGCAGACATAGTCATTGAGGATTTGCTCGTTTTCCAGCTGCCTTGTCAACTTCTGAATCTTCTGCTCTTGCTCGTGATACTTTTCTCTGTAAGTATCCCGCTCTTCTCTCATCTGCATCCACGATCTCTTTAATGCCCCTATGTCAGTAGGCATGTACGGATGGAGGATGGTAGGAGGAACTCCTTCTTCATCAACAACCTCAACAATTATAGGCAAGATGGCTTCGTACGACATTCCCAGCTTTTGGGCACAGATTCGAACCCATCGGAGATATGGCTCCATCAGAAGAGAAGTCTTTGCACCCAGCTCGTGCGGATCAGACCTGTGTACTCTATCCCAAGCTCTTATGAATCTGCGGCGTTGCTCGTCACTATCCCCTTGGAAGTCAAAGACAATACTAGGCATTAGCAACTCATGAGGTCCTTCCCTTCTAGCTCGACCAAACTTACGTAAGGCCAAGCATGGATTATAAGTGATCCCTCCATTGGTTCCTATCAGTGGAACATTGGGGTATTCCCCACAACGATCAATAATAGCCACATCTTCCATGCCTTTGATAGTCCAAATGATATCATTATGAGAGAGAGACATAATCCTATAGGCCCAACCCATGCCTTCCTTGTTCTTCAAAACTGATTTGGGGAGGTGAGAAATAAACCACCTCGCCAGCAATGGCGCACAGCACATAAGGGTTCCCCACTTCTGAACAGTACGGGCATAAAGAGAATGAAGAATGTCACCCAAGAGAGTGGGCACAGGATTACCGAATATGAAAATCTTCACTGCATTCACGTCGACGAAAGAATCCGAGTTAGGAAACAACACCAAACCATATATGAGAAGAGCCAAAATGTCTTCAAATGCTTGGAAGTCTAGACTGTCCCAGAAATGATTAGCTTTACCAACCAAGAACTTAGTCAAAAATCCTTTTGTCCCACTTCTAATCTCCCAATTAGCCATTACCTCAGCCTTTGTTAGATGGAGGGCTGAAGCAATCTCTTCCGGTCTAAGAACTTTCTCCCAACATGTGAACGGGGTCTGCTCCAGAATAGAGATACCAAGTAGATCAGAGAAATCTTCCAAGGTGGGGACTAACTGGTAGTCTGGAAAGGTAAAGCAATGGTATAGTGGATCAAAGAACTGGACTAAGACACTCATCATCTGTTCGTCCATCTTGGAGGTGACCAAACCAAGAAGGTGCCCATGTCTTCTGATGAAGGAAGTAGTATCTGAAACCTTTGCAACCAATTCCTTAAGCTGAGTGGGAACCTGGACAAAGTTGATCTGAATGGTGTTTCTACGCATGGGTGCCATGACCTACAAAACAGAACAAAGATGAATCCCTCTGTCTTTGAAATAGGTTAGTCCAATGCAAGATGCATGCAATGTCATGATGTCATGATGTCATGATAGAAAACACACCACAAGTATCCACAAATAGAAAACATGGTAAAGGCACACAAGTCACACAGATAGCCCTTAGATTTCAGGCTGGCAAGGAGCTTAGGTACTACCCTCTTTCAGTTCAGTTGGTTTAAAACTGTCCTAAAAATAGTAACCGGGTTCTAGAGGATCTCAATATCACTGACTACCCTCGATCAGTCATAATTCCAATTTAGAAACCTTTTCTTGTGGCCGGAATTATCACGAGAGTTTAGTCTCAATGAGTGTAGCATACTGCTACTGTTCCTTGGCCAAGTTGGTCAATTTAAAGGTTCTAAGGTCAGTTGGTGCTTAATGACCCCTTAGCAGACCCATATTCTCCTCGTTGCGCCACAAGGGATATCGGTACATACTAAAGTGCCACACTAACGTAGCTACTGCTTCAACCGTATCGGTCTACGCCGTATAGTTACCTCACAGTTTATTGCTACTTACCTAAAGGGTATCCCCCAGATCCGGGTTAGGATCTATAGTAACTCTAATTCAACCCACAAAGATAAAGCATACAAGTCAAGCAATTGAAAACATTATGAACTATTCCTAAGGTATACCCCACTTACAAGATATCCCCAACAGAGTCGCCAGTTCTATGATACGGTGGGAAGAACTGACTGTTTTTTGGAATGCTGGTTTTGTGTTTTGCGTTTTGTTTTCGCAAAATGTCGCGGTAAGCAAGAGTCGCCATCGAATTTTATTTTATCCAACAAGGAAAGGAAAAAAGCACAGAAAAATTCCTTTTTCGAGATATTTCTCGGGTTCGGGGGGTAGATTATAGAAAGGGAAAGTATTAGCACCCTTTCTATCCGTGGTTATCCACGGGCTCTTAGGTACTTGCTCATATTGTTTTCAAAATGGTTTTCTTTGTGATTGTGGGTTTGAAAAAAGTTTTGGTTTTAAACTTCGATTTAACTCTTGCTTCTGTCCTCAAGAGCGTATGAAGTGTTTTTGAAAACTTTGTTCGAAATGTGTAAGTGTGAAAAGTTTGTTTTTGAAAGAGCAAGTACCTAAGAACCATCTATCTACTCGAAAAAGGAATCGTTATATGCTAATTTCCTTTAGACAATGCTATCCTACTATTGATGAGTAGGTAGCACTGTCGTTGGAGTTTAAGGGTCAATTCGAATGCGGGACTTACGGTCACTAAAGCAATGTTAGGACGCCTTAGCGGTAACCCTAATGTCTTAGATCATTTGTTTTGAGGCAACAATATCCGAGGCAACCATTTCGAGGCGACTATGATCTTTTAGACAAGAGGACGACCTCTAAAATGACCTATACTCAATGACCGTGTACGAAGGCAACCAAGTGGGGTGTACCCTAAGAGTGCGCATGTGCGAGTGTGTCATTTTCAGTTATTTTTATCTTTTTACATGTTAAGGTGACCTAATTTGATTTTAAGATTAGCATTCTGTCTTGTCATGCAACCCTATTATCAAACATCTAACAGTTATAATTTGCGGAAATAAAATGCAGAATTTAAATTACAAGGCGTCGGGTATTTACATCACCAAAGACAAACCCTTTAAAAATAAATAAAGCAATAAAAATAATTAAAAGTCCTATTTACTATTACAATCCGGGAGCAAGTACATTATTGGATAAAAATAAGTAAATTGCATGCGGGAAATTAAATCCAGCGCATGGTTAGGGTTTTGACCCTTTTGATTAAAGAAAATATCTTTTTGTTGTTTTTATTTTAAGAAAGAGATTAAACCTAAATTAATTACTAAATTAAATTAAATAAATTAATTAATAAAAATAAATTATTTTTGGGTTTTTGGTATTTTAAGAAAGAAATTATAATAATTAAATTAATGGTTAAAACTAATTAAATCTACCTTAATTTTAATTATTTACCAAAGAAAATAGGTTAAAGTTATTCTAATTAAAACCTAAATTAATTAATTAGTGTTTTATTAAAAAAAAAAGGCTTAAAGTTTAATTAAATATAAAAATATTTTTGTGATTTTATTTTATAAAAGAGGAATTTTAATTGGTTAGAAATTAAATAAAAATAATAAAAACAATTAATTAAAACAAAATAAATAAATAGAAGAGAAAATGGGTTGGGCCTGGAATTGGGAGTATGAATAGCAATTCTGTGGCCCAATATATGTTGGCCTTCTTGGACTTCCTGGAATCTGGTGTGCATGCGTTGACCAATGCTTTGCTGGTCCTTCCATCCCCAACCATCAGATCTGGCCATTGGCCATCTGTCTCTTGGATGCATGAGGATGCATGGTGAGCTGCAAACCAATATATGCACAGGAACACCTGAAAGGCAAAATTAATAAGAAAGTGGGGGACCTGGGATTCGAACCCAGGTCCTGAAGGAGTTTGGACGTGCACGCTTGCCACTATGCCATGATGGTTTGTTTGTTAATATAATACAAAGAGTATATAATAAAATAAAACAAGTCAATGGCCATACAAATTATTAAAAAAATGCACGCTATTTGAATGATGCAATGGATGGACGCCACGTATTGTCTTCAACCTCTCGTCCGTGGCTAAAAGATCTCAAACCTATACCCACGGACAGAAGTCCGTAGCTATAAGCCAGTCCACCTCCAAAATTTGCTACGAGCCACAAAAATGCATTTCAAGGGCATGGTCATGCTCGTCTCAACCTCCCGGTCCTAACCATACCCTTCACGATGGTCAATTGTTCCTGAAAAGAAAACCCCCAAAAATATCCAAGAAAACCTAGCTATGGCGAATTGCAGTACAGGTTATATAAAAGAAATTGAATGATGCAAATAGCTTGGAAATGTTGTAAAGATTACAAATATGCAGTTAGTTTTCATTATAGATGCAAGAATGGTGAGTTTCGATTTCAAGAACAGGGGTGGTTATCGTGACACTTACAGCGCGTTTGGGTGTCTGAACAAGCTTGCTTTGGATTGGTTTGGCTTGAGTGAATGCCCAGGAAGCGATTGGGACAGGTCTTGGCCTCTGAAAATGCCTCTAGCTATGATTTCGATCTCAAGCTTTTTGATGAATTTTCCAACTTTTGTTCTGCCTCTGCCTACACTTTCCAACCCCTATTTCGTTTCCTTTTGCTTGCTTATGTAGTGTGTAGTGTATTAGGGTAACAAATTCGATTCAAATCTTGCTCCAATAATGATTGCCATTTTGATTTGATTCTCCATTATTAAACCTTCCAAATTTGATTTGATTCAATCTTTTTCCACATGGTTTGGCTTGATACGAATTTGATGGTGATAATGATGATAATCAAAGCCTGAAACAGCAAAAAAATCTCATGTTATCAAAGTTTTGGATTTTATATGATTTAATTTGATTTAAAATGAATAAATTCAATAAAAAATCAAATTAAGTAATAAAAATGAAAAATGAGCTCATGGCTGAAGCTAGGACACGTGGGCAACTGTGCAAGCTCAAATCAAGTGGAAAAGAATGGGCCCATTTGACAAAATTTGAAGTTTTGGGGATAATTGTCTTTTGGCAATTTTGCAAAAAAGTCCAACTTCAACAATGCATAACTTCTTCAATTTTGAACTCTTGGAGGTGTTATTTGACTTTTTAGAAAGCTTGAGATGTCCTCTAACCAACCCTTTTGGTCTCATCTCATTTTGATATTCCATGCTCAAGTTATAAGCTTTGGAAAAAAGGGTGTTTTTGTTGACTTTCAAAAATGACCTATATGTCCAAATTTATAACTTCTTGTGAGTGCATTTTTTGATCTTGGGGTATGAAGATGGATTGTACGAAATTGAATCCTCTTCAAAATGAGCTTTGGATGGGTCATTTCTCATAAATTATGAGAAAGTTTTCTTGGTCAAAGTTGAGTTGACTTTTCCTACAAAACCCTAATTTAGCAACTTTTGAGTCTTGATGAATTTTGAGCAATCCTTGATGAATCATGATCAACCCTTGATCAAATGATGAAATATACTTCAAAATGAAAATGTTGAGCAATTGACTGAGCAAACTTTCTCTACAAGGATTGAATTTTGACATGGATGATCTTGAGAGCATATTAGGACATTGGGGAGCACTTGAGGTCATTTGGATTCAAATATCTTGATGCAACACAAAACCCTCATTTGGAGTTAACTGCCTTAGGAGATAGCTTATTTGTCCAACTCTTGAGCACACTTGAGCAACTTGGAGATTTTTATTGCAATGTTTTGAGAAATATTAGAGGGCAAATTTTGGGGTACAACAGTTGCCCATTATTAGAGGCATCTCAACATCTTTCATCAACATCATTTATACATCATAATTCATCAAACATCATATATACATCATATATTCACAGCAACTCAGCCACAACAATAATACAACAACAATTCACCAATCTCGCAACGTTGGCCATAGGCCTACAACATGATATTGCCAATATTTAATTAATCATCTAAGGCTTACTTCTAAATTACCAAACCTCTACATATTACTATTCTGTAATACTACATCATTATCATCATTAATCCTATTGTTACGAACCAGTCAATAATTTATAAATATCTCATCCTCATCATTCTTCACAAAACCAACATAGCGATTACCGCGGGAACTAACTCTAATCCTAATTTGGATACTAGGATTATCCTTCCTATTCTTCATTTTGATCCTTAAGAATGAAGTTCATCGCTTTAGCTATTCAAGGCTTCGAACGACACCTCAAACGGAGTCCGAAAACCCAAGTTACAGCCTTTGGAAAACGAATCTCTCAAAAACCAGACAACATGGATCGATGCGTAAAGCCTTGGGTCGACGCGTACTGAACTGAACACGCTACATGAGTCAGCGCATACTCTCTTATATCGACTCATACTGAGTCTACAACACTGCATTTATCGACACATGCTCCTATGTATTGACTCATCGTGAGTCTAAAGGCGACTCATCCTGAGTCTAAAGGCCTCCATATAACGTTTGGGGTCGACACATACTGCTCTATCGTGAGTATTTTCTACGATTTCACTACAGTTTCCATACTTTAAGCCCTAAAAATATCCTCTAATCATAGATAATCATCAATTACAATTATCCTATAATTCTACATCAAATATACAACATTGGGACATCATTATTCATCTTTCAATCATCGATTTCCATCATACAACATCATATATAATTCAATCATAAACCAAACAATCTTTCACCTCTAACCCCACATACCAATTATCATAAACCCTATTATAGAGTCAGAACCCCACCCTTACCTATGATTGAAGGTTGCTCTATAACTTTTCCTGTTGATTTTCTGTTCTGCCTCTTTTCCTCCTTTCCAACAGCTTTCACGTTCTCTTCTTCCAACCCTTATTCTTTCTCTCTTACTGCTTCTTCTTTCTCCTTATTATTTCTAACAATAATAAAATAACCATATCATTCTCAAAATACCTTAATGGGCTTAAAACTATTACACCCCATTATTACTACTTTTATTCCTTTAAAAGAAGCCCACATCAAATAATATTATCATTCTTCTAATATTATTCCACCACTTAATAAAATAAATAAATCCAACTAATCACAACACATCAATTATTCCAAAAATAATTTAACTAAATAATTAATTAAATTACGGGCGTTACACTTTCCAATCATCTCATCACTTGTTTATCAGTGGAATGCTTATCACTCCAATCAGCACTTACTGAGGGCTCTAGAAGTTGAGATGATGCTCAAGTCATCCATAAATCCCCACAGAGCAGTTTCTATGGAATTATCTCTACAAAGCTATCTGAACAAGCTCATCTTCAACAAAGATACATTCCCCACAAGTCTAATATACCCCGACAATATCGCCAACCTACGGAGTCCCAATCTCCATCGGAGATTATAACATCAGTACAGTTTATGGAAATTCTCTTCCCCAGCTGAGCTTATTCCTCCAAAACTGTAAAACCCCCTACAAATTTCTTTCCTCCAGCAGCGCTCATTTCCTCAGCAAAGTGTTTCTCCAGCAGGTTTAGGGTTTATTTCCCCAACATGGTTTATTTCCCCAACAGAATTCAGCCTCTTTAGCCTAAATCTATTCCTTTAGCTTATATAAATCACTGGAAAAACTCATCTCTCCAGCAAAGGACAGTCCAGACTACTATCCCTATAGAGTTACTATTGAATCGGAAATCGGACCAGCTATCATTTAACCTTATTCTCCCTAGACGAGTCAACATCCATATCAGAAACCCGGTCGGACAACATCTCGAAAGGTTATCTATCTCTTTTATCCCCAGTCAGGGTATATAAGAATTAAATTCCCCAGTAAAGCGAGGAACGACCAGTGTTCCTGAGCTCTTCTTCCCAAGTAGAAGTCAAACATTCCTAGCGGAGTATCCTCCTAAACATTAAGAAGGAATTTCCCAGCGGAGTATCCTCTAAAACATTAAGCAGGAATCCCCCAGCGGAGTATCCTTCAAAACAGAAAATGAGAATCCCCAACAAAGACATTCTAAACGAGATTGAAGATTCATACTCTTCATCCCCAGCGACAGTCAGGGATTTATTTTCCTTGGCCAAAGATGTTACACGAAGCTACTATCACCGTCAATGACATCTTACATCTCACACTTCATTTACAAAATATCATAGCATATGCATACGAAACACATATAACACACTCTCATTTATTTTGAGAACATCATTACGCAATACATTACATACGTCATGACATTGCATAAAAACAAATTTTGTCTTTTCAGGTAAAGTACAGAAACAAGGCGAATATCATCAGTAATTTTCAAACAGGTCAAAGATTAATTCCCAAAATAAACCGAGGAAACTATCAAAGACCAGGTGGTATGAATTCCGGAAATAGGTAGGGTTTACCAATGAAAGAGAATTGTAGGTCAATTCCCGAAATAAGACGGGGCGACCATCTGCATGACAAAATGACTTCCTTCAAAGATTTACTCTGAAAAACATTTCCTCGGAGACTGAATTCCGTCAAGCATTTCCTCGGAGACTGAATTCCGTCAAGCATTTCCTCGGAGACTGAACTTCGACAAGCATTTCCTCGGAGACTGAATTCTGACAAGCATTTCCTTAGAGACTGAATTCCCACAAGCATTTCCTCGGAGACTGAATTCCGACAAGCATTTCCTCGGAGACTGAATTACGACAAGCATTTCCTCGGAGACTGAATTCTGACAAGCATTTCCTTGAAGACTAAATTCCGACAAGCATTTTCTCGGAGACTGAATTCTGACAAGCATTTCCTTGAAGACAGAATTCCGACAAGCATTTCCTCAGAGACTGAATTCCGATAAGCATTTCCTCGGAGACTGAATTCCGACAAGCATTTCCTCAGAGATTGGATTACAACAAGCATTCCTCGGAGACTGAATTTCGACAAGCATTTCCTCGAAGACTGAATTCCGACAAGCATTTCCTCGGAGACTGAATTCCGACAAGCATTTCCTCGGTGACTGAATTCCAACAAGCATTTCCTCGGAGACTGGATTCTGACAAGCATTTCCTCGGAGACTGAATTCCGACAAGCATTTCCTTGGAGACTGAATTCCAACAAGCATTTCCTTGGAGATTGAATCCCGACAAGCATTTCCTCGGAGACTGAATTCCGACAAGCATTTTTTTGGAGACTGATTCTCGACAAGAATTTCCTCGGAGACGACTTTCGACAAGCATTTCCTCGGAGACTGATTTCCGATAAGCATTTCCTCGGAGACTGAATTCCGACAAGCATTTCCTCGGAGGCTAAATTCCGATAAGCATTTCCTCGGGTACTGAATTCCGACAAGCATTTCCTCAGAGACTAAATTCCGACAAGCATTTCCTCGGAGACTGAATTCCGACAACCATCTTCCTCAGAGACTGAATTCTGAAAAGCACTTCCTCAGAGACTGAATTCTGAAAAACACTTACCTCAGAAATTTATTCTGAAAAACATTTCCCTAAGAGATTTAATCTGACAAGCATTTCCTTCAGAGACTGAATTTTGAAAAATAGTTCCTTCGAAGACTCATTCCAATATCTTCTTCCAGTTGAAGTCAGGCATAGACATCCTCTAGCTCAGATAAAATCAAGCGTGGATTTATTCTGATACTCTTTTGGAAATTTTGGGCGTAGACTTCTTCTAACATCTTCTTCCAGTTGAAGTCGGGTGTAGACATCTTCAGGCTAAGATTAAATTGAGCGTAGATTTATTCTGATATTCCTTCAGAAAATTCAAGCGTAGACTCTTTCCAACACCTTTTCTAGTTGAAGTCGGGCGAAGACATCTTCTAGTACATCATTCTGACGAAATCAAGCATAGATTCCTTCTGAAGCTCCTTTTGAAAAGTCGGGCATAAACTCTTTCCAATACTTCTTCCAGTTGAAGTCGGGCATAGACATCTTCTGGTTCAGATTAAATTGAGCGTAGATTTATTATGATTATCGTTTTGGACCATGTCGGGCATAGACTCACCCCAAATACATCTTCTAAGACAAAGTCGGTCGTAGACTTAGTCTAATTTATATCAACAATTGCTTTGGATGGCATATATAAGCCCATCTCTAATGATTTTCCCTCACCTTTCCAAATGGCATCTTTAAGCCCATTCTCGATATAATCAACCAACAGTGTTACTTCATGCCCACCGAGTTCAAATTTATGGGCACTTAAGTTTAAGAAGATTGAACAGGGGCAGTTGTTGTACCCCAAAATTTGCACTCCCATCTTTATTCAAGGCGTTCTTTCAAGGGTTTTCAAACACTCAAAGAATCTCAAAGGTTGACCAATCAAGATGTTCCTCCTAAGCCAAAGGTCTAATACTAGAGTTTTGAGTTTATCAAGGAAATTTGGGTTGCAAAGGTGTTAAATGATTTCCATGGTCCTCCACAGGTCCTCAATAGTTCTCATATCAAGTTTCAAGTTTTACATCACAAGTTTGCTCAGTCAATAGCTCAGATGATTGAAAATCAATTGTATTGGATAAAAAGTTAAATATGGTCAACATACAGTCAAACTTCAAGATTTTTTGTCAACATCAACATTTTGAAGTGATATTCATAATTTGATCAAAGTTTGATCATGATTCCTCAAGGAAAGCCCCCAAACCATCAAAAGTCAAGAATTGTCAAATTCTGGTTTTCTTAGGAGAAGTTAACTAAACTTTGACCAAGCATAACTTTAACATGCTTCATCAACTTTTCCTCAACAAAATCCTATTTTTAAGAAAATTCAATTCTCTACAACTTTGTATTTATGCTCAAGTCCAAAAAATGCTTCATTTGAAAGATATGAGCTAATACATTACAAATCATTTTCAAAAGTCAGCAAAAAGACACTTTTTGTCAAGGCAACTTACATCAAGATAAATTCTCCAAATGCAAAAATGATCAAAATATAAATTATAGAGGCCATCTTTGAATTTTTAAAAAGTTCAAGATCACCTTCAAAATATGAAAATTGAGCAAGTATGAGTTGCACAAGTTGGGAAATTGTGAAGAAATGAAAAATGATCAAACTTGAAATTTTGTACTAGTGGGCCTAACTTTTGATATTTAAACATGTTTATAAGGTGTTATAGGACCTCTAAGTCCCTTCACATATTTTTTATGATTTTTATTTATTTTATTTGAATTTTTATTTATTTAAATACAAATAAAGTCAAAATTAATATGAGATAATTTTAGAAGGGCTTGGGCCTCTTTGTTCCAATCATCTACAAGCCCAACAATTCATGCTATCCTGTCACAATACATGCCAAAATAGTGCAAGCTTCAAGAAGGCAAGAATGGCCAGTTTTCAATATGTTGGATTTAGGCTTCATGACCATGAATGCTCTTACTTTGTTCCATATTTGTTACCCTAAATCCATGCTCTATATGTACCCAAGCACATTAGATCCAAAACATAAGCAACTGCCTCCCAAAACCTAAACTTTCTTCACAAATTTTTAAAAAAAAAGTCAAGCTTCGAATCTTAATTTCCAGGAGTCCTCAACCCAAACTAGTTATTAAACCTCACTCTTGAGATCCATAGGAGTCTCCCCAGGTCTAAGAACACGTCCAACTGTGCTTAGAAGGTCGTTTACGATCCCACTGGTTTGGTAAAATGCTCGTAATCGAATCTTTCAATTTACGCATCATTAATTAATCCCATGTGTTCATATATGTTTGTATGCATCATTAGAACAGATCTAATGCATAACATATGAGTTATAGCACAAGGACAGGTTTATGCCATTTCTAGGGCAACGCGAACTGAGATCTTCGAATCTCTGCCTATAGATGTTTTCAGATTAAAAGAACCTCACCCATAGATTTGGAGTTCCCGATTTAGTAGGATATGATACTTTTGGCTTTTGAAAATTGATGTTTTTGTAGGTTTAGTGCTTGGGGACGGTCGGAGAAGACGACCAGAGGTTGACTTTGGTATCCCTGAGTTTTGTTGACTCTGGCAGGGCTAGCGTGGCATAAGGAGACCTTCTGAATGGTTGATTCAAATAACAGGGGCCCACATATTTTGCTTACGTGTTTAAAATAAAGAAATTTAATTTGTTTTATTATATAATTAATTATGTGCGTTTGTATTACCGGATGTACAGGCCACCCCAGTGGCAGCACGCGTGTTCTTATGGCTTACCTATGCTTGGTCCTGGGTTCGACCTGGTGTGGGCAATTTTATTTTTCAATGCTTTCTTTACAGATTCAGTACAAGCAATCCCAACGTGTGCATGGTTTACCTTAACTCCACACCATCAGATCTTAACTATCTTGATCCAGTGTTCCCAAATCAGCATGCCTATGGTGCACTCCAAGGAATTGTCCATACTGAATCCAGCACAGTGTTGGGCTTTGGCCAGTATGGGCTTGACAAATTCAAATTCACACCCCCAATTTCCTTTTGCAATAGCAGGCCCATTTCAATTTCCTTTTTGTTTTAAAAAAAAAACTATTTTCTTTGTTTAAGTAATTTTATTTATTAAATCATAAAATCATTAAAAAAAATAAAAAAATTAGATATAGGTTTTTAATTAATGAATTTAATTTTTGTAAATATAAATTAATTAATTTAATCACACTTTGTTTTATTTTAAATAATTAACTAATAAATTAATTAGAATTAGGTTTTTATTTTTTATTTTACAATTCAATTATTTTTTATAAACAAAAACAACAAAAATATTTTTCTTAAACACTTAGAAATTTTTTTAGGGTTGATATCTTTCACTTTTCCATCTCCGCGCGCTCATTTACTTTTTCGCATTATTTTTCAATATTATAACTGTCAATAGTTTGTAATAGATAATTAGGGTTTATTGCTTTCCTACCCAATTTATGGTTTGTACTCCGCATCCCCGAAGCGATGTAATAACATAGATTATTTCCCGCATTTTTATTTTCCGCACATGTATATAGCTAATTGTATAGTAATTAGGCGTGTATGACAAGACATAAAAAGAAACGTTAGAAAACTAATCTCAAGACAAATAATTGAAATCAAAACACTTCGCACACGCGCACCTCTAGGGTGACCCTCACTTGTTGCATCAGATTTAAACAGTCATGTCCCTCGAACGTGGGACGCTTTAATAAAGATCCTTAGGGTAAAATATCATAGTCCCTCGATGACCCTTCGATGCTGCTTTGGTAAATGATCTTAGTCCCTTAGGATAATTGCTAAAGTGTCCTATGAGTTGCCTTTGTGACTGCACGATGACCGCGTATGTCCTTCAAGCATCCAATGATAGGGCTACCTACTAACTAATGGTAGGATATCACTATCTAAAGGAAAGGAGGAAAAGAACAAAGATCTTTTGAGTAGGTAGATAACTCAAAGTCGCTTGCTCACAAACACAACCATTCTCACACATACACACTTTTCTAAAATATTTTCAAAGATAAAACACTTTGTATGCGTTCTCAACAATACGAGAATCATTACAAAGTTTGTCGCACTTAGGCATCTTTTCAAATATTTTCAAACACACAAGCACAAAACATTTTCAAAGTAAGCTAGCGATTAAGAGCCCGTGGATAACTACGACTGAAAAGGGTGCTAACACCTTCCCTTTTCATAACCTACCCCCCTTACTTAGAAAAATTCTCAAAGGTATTTCATGTTCTTTTCACCCTTTCCTTTATTAGATAAAATAAAAGTCGGTGGTGACTCTTGTTATCCGCAACATTTGCGATAAAACGCAAAACCAAAATTCAGTTCTCCCACCGTATTACACTTACCAAATTTGTTAACCTAACTTGATTCCTCTATATAAGTACAACAAGTCAGATCTAAAGCACCGCGCATCCCTAACTCAAGAAGCTTGCGAAAATTCTCAATATTTTCTCAAAGAACCCTAAGTTTCAAAACTGGTGTTACAAGCCCTCTCGTTCCAAAACCTCAATACCATTCATCTCCTAGAATATTAAAGGGTAGGTTTGGATCAATTATCCTGGTCCCAAGCGCATGAAATTTCATAGCATGGCCATACCGGTTTCACATTTTTTTGAAAATCATATCGTTAATCTTGTCTTGTTTTAAATTGATTTGATGTTTCTAATGAGTTTCTGAGACATCCTTGAAAAGGTTTGAATATGTGTTGTGGTCCCATGCACACGGATTTGAAAAGCACCATATTTGCTCTAATCAATTTTGTTTGATTCGAAACTCATGATCCAAGGGTTTATAGCCAAAACTAAGTCCAGATTTGGATCCAGGAGGGTCGAATCAGGGGGGATAGGATGTTTTGAAGCACTAACGCTTTGAATTTGCAGGTTTTACATGTTACAGGTCTCCAGAGAAGACGAACGGAACTAGGGCTCCGACGCTTATCCGGTCATCATATTTGTTTATGTGTTATGTCTTTATCATTGCAGTTATAGGAACAAATGAAACAACCGCCCCAACGGTAGAAGAAAACATTGTTAAGGCGTTAGCGTACTAGGGTAGGGGTTCGAGCCATGCCCTGGTATTTTTATTTTTTCATGTTTTTCTCTTTCACAGATCCGGTACGAATCAACTGGTGCATGCACTGTACACCCCTTTAATCGTCACCACCCGATCCAAATTCAACAGGCCAGATCTGATTTCCATGCAGCACACTCAAGGAATTCCCACACAAGATCCAACACTGGAGCTTATTGGGCATGGGATTCAATTTGTTTCTCACACCCCCAACTTGCTTCTTCAGGCCCATATCTCCATTTTCTTTTTTATTTCATTTCATTCTAATTTATTTTTTTTATTATTAATTTATTTTTATAATTCTAAATCAACTTAACATTTTCTAATAAAATCAAATTGACTTAATCTTTTTCTATTTGAATTAATTAAATTATTATTTTTAAATTAATTGAAATAATTAATTTAGTTTCTTTAGGTTTTTTTATTATCTATTTCTTTTCTAAATTAAAAACAATTAGGTTAGATTAATCATCATTTTTTTATCAAGACAATTTTCTTTCTTTCCATATCTTTCCCTTTTTCACAATCTCCACACGCTCATTTATTTTCGCATTAGTTTTTTTCCTCATAATTATGTAACTGTTGAGGGTTTGTAATAGCTTAAACTAGGGTTTACTTTTTCCCTCATTTTTTATGGTTTGTACTCCCTACCCCGAGGCTTTGTAATAGTGCAAGAGATCTATTTTTTATCTTTACCATTTCCTTATAATTGCTAGATGTATGCTAATAGGCTCGTATGGAAAGACTAAAAGCAAACAATAGCTAACCCTAATCAAAGATTAAAATTAACTAAAATCAAAGCACTTTTCACACATACACCTCTAGCGTAACCCCACTTGTTGCCTTCGGATAAAGCAGTCATGTCCCTCGAACTTGGGTGGCTTTAGCAAAGACCCTCGGTTAAAAGATCGTAGTCCCTCGATGACCCTTCGATGCTGCCTTGGTAAACGATCTTAGTCCCTTACGATAAACTTCTAAAATGCCCTACAAGTTGCTGTTATGATTGTATGATGACCCGCGCCTGTCTCTCTAACATCCAACGATGGGGCTTCTTACTAAATAATGGTAGGATAACATTATCTAAGGGAGGAGGAAAAGAACAAAAGACGTTTATGTAAGGGTAGATAGCTCGTAATCGCTTGCTCACACAAAACATATTTTCACACCAAACACCTCTTTTCTGAAATATTTTCAAAATAAAACATTTTGTACGCATTCTAAACGATACAAGAATCATTCCAAAGTTCGCCACTGTTATACCCCAAAATTTGCCCTCCCATTTTTCTCAATACATTTCAAGTGAGGTCCTCAAATTGCTCAAGGAAGTCCAAGGGTTTACTAGACAAACTCTCTCCTAAGGCAGTCTACCCCACATTAGGGTTTCATTTTGCATCAAGGTACTTGATTCCAAAGGATCCCAAATGCTCACCATTGTCCTAATATGTTCTCAAGATCATCCATGTCAAGTTTCAAGCCTTGTAGAGGAAGTTCGCTCAGTCAAGTGCTCAAAGGCCTGAAAATCGATTGTGCTAGGGCAAAAGTCAATTGTTGCCTACATACAGTCAAACCTCAATATATTTGGTTAACATCGTCATATTGAAGTATTATTCATCATTTTATCAAGGGTTGATCATGATTCCTCAAGGATTGCTCATAATTCATCAAAACCCAAAAGTTGCTACATTAGGGTTTTGTAGGAAAAGTCAACTCAACTTTGACCAAGCATAACTTTCTCATACTTTATAAAAAATGACCCATCAAAAGCTCATTTTGAATAGGATGTAATTCCCTACAATCCATCTTCAGCTCCCAAGTTCAAAATATGCACTCACAAGAAGATATGAATTTGGACATTATAGGTCATTTTGAAAAGTCAACAAAAAAACCTTTTGGGTCAAAGCTTCATACATGAATATGGAAGACTCAATTGAGATGAGACCAAAAGGTTTGCTTAGAGGACATCTTAAGCTTTCTAAAAAGTTCAAGAACACCTCTCTAGGGTCAAAATTGAGAGAGTTATGCATTGGCAAAGTTGACCCTTTTTGCAAAATTGCCAAAAGTCAAATGTGTCCAAAATTGCATTTTTTGTCAAATGGGCCCAACTTTTTATGCTTGCATTGAGTTTATAATGTGACCCAAGACCCATTAGCCCTTCCACTTGTCATTTTTTTTTGTTATTTATTTTGATTTTATTTCAATTAAATCAAATAAAATCAAAATAAAATAGTAAAAATATCAAAAGCTAATCAAATCTTGAGATTTTGTGCATGTTTAGGTCTATTATACAGTTGGAAGTGAGATAAAATCGTTCAAGGCTCATATGGACACAAAAAGATTCCATTTTGCTTGATTTGGAAAGATTTGCATAAGGATAAAATCATGATTCAATAATCATAATTGGAGAAGATTTGATACAAGTTTGCAACCCTAATTCATTCTAGGGTACATAAGGAACATTTGCAGACCAAAAACAAGAGGCTGGAGGCGTGCAAAACAGAAAGCAAAGTTGCAAAAATTCAAGAAAAGTGGTAAATCAATTTTCAAGATTCAGGCTATCTCAAGCCATTCTAAGCATCCCAACTGCTTGCCGGATATCCCTGGATCACATTGCAACCATTAGAAAACTTCCTCAAGCCTTGAAACACGCTGTAAGTTTCACACGACTTCCATATTTTCTTGAAATCCAATACGTTAATTCTGGCACATTTAGCATGTTTGATTGGTACATTCATGATACTTGAGTTATTTACAAGCTATTGATTATATCCAATTGTGTTTTTACTGACTATACACCAAGATTCCATAGTTAGGGTTCTTGCTTCGTTTTTAGGGTTTTTTCTGTACAGGAACAATTGGCCATGGATAATGGTACCATGATGCTCATGAGGTTGCAACGAGTTGATTGGTACGATTGGTCGGGATTTATCATGCTTGCACAGAATTTTTGAGTGGACAAGGGTTGTACCTACGCCCAGTGTCCGTAGGTAAAGGTATTTGATCTAAAACGACAGAAGCCATGAGGACGATGATGGCGTGGCAGGTGGTGAATGGCCCATTCAAATTGCGCGTGTTTTAAGAATTCACTTTTTGTCTTTATCATATAATAATTGTTGGTCGTTCTTTGTACAACTAAGCAAGTCAGCGCAGGTGGTAAGGCCATTAGTCTTTGATGCACACGTCCTGGGTTCGATCCCAGGCGTGTGCATTTTATTTTCTCAATATTTTCAGGCTGATTCAATGCACCACATGACAAGGCATCCACCATACATCATCAATATCCAACCATTCCATCCATCAACAAGCCAGATCCAAGGGTCCTTCAGTGAGGGTCCACCGTGTGCATAGGTCAAGCGTGCACACAAGATTGAAAAAGTCAAAGCAGGCCAGGAGTTATTGGGCTCATAATTGCAAGTCTCACCCCCATTTTGCTAGCATAACACCAGGCCCTTTTCTCTTTCTTTTCTCTAATTTGTTTTTTTAATTTAATTTGTTTAAATTATTTTCTAACCAAAATTAATTTCTTTTTTACACAAAAATCATAAAATCAAATTTCACAAATTTAGATTTAGGTTTTTCATGAGTTTATCAAATTTAATTTAATATTAGTTTAAATTTAATTTAGGGTAATTCTAACTTTTTATATATTTAAAATCAATTAGAAAAATTAGGGTTAGCTTGATTTAATTTTTATTTCTTTTCATAAAATAAAAAAAATACAAAAATAGGTTAATTTAATTATTTGTCTTAATTAAAATTAATTAGTAATTAGGTTTTTTTTATTACTTATTCAATTAAACCTTATTTTCTTAAAATAGCACAAAAACCACAAAAACTGAATTTTCTTTTAATTAGGCTTAGTCGGGGTCAAAACCCTAATTCTCTCATTTTCGATTCATCGCGCGCGTTTATTGTTTTTGCAATATTAATGTAACTGCTCACGGTATGTAATAGTTTAATTAGGATTTCCTTTTATTTATCGTTTTACGGGTTTTTTGGCTATGTAATTAATCCCTCCCCTGAAGCCTTGTAATAGCGTAGGTTTTACTTTTCCGCATTTTAATTCTCGCAAATATTAATTGTTAGATGTATGTTAATAGGATTGTATGACAAGATTGCATGATAATTTTAAAATGGCTAGAAAACCCTAATGTGCAAAGATAATAACTGAAATCAAATCACTCGCACATGCGCACTCCTAGGGTATACTCTCACTTCGGTTGCCTTCGGTAAACGGTCATTAAGTATAGGGTGTCTTAGTGGTTGCCCTCCTGTCTAAACAAAGATCAAAAGTCCCGTTCGAAAATGTTTCCTCGGAAACGTCGCCTCAGAAATGTTGCCTCGAATATGATCTTAAGACACTAGGGTTGTTACTAAGATGTCCTAACATTGCTTTAGTGATTGTACGTCCCTTTCAAATTGACCCTTACAACTCCAACGACGGTGCTACCTATTTCTCAATAGTAGGATAGCGCTGTCTAAAGGAAACAAGAACAGAAACAATCTTTTTTCGAGTAGGTAGATGTTAGTAGGTACTTTCTCAAAATCAAACTTTTTACACCATACGCTTTCAAACAAACTTTTCAAACTAAAGTTTTCAAAACACTTCGTAACACTCTTGAGGACTGATACAAGGGTTAAAACGAAGTAAAACAAAAATTTTCAAAACAAACACACACAAGCAATTTTAAAGATGAGCAATACCTAAGAGTCCATGGAAAACCATGGATAAAAAGGGTGCTAATACCTTCCCTTTCTATAATCTACCCACCGTACTCAAAATCTCAAAAAAGGAATTTTTCTGTGCTTTTTTCCTTTCCAGTTGGATAAAATAAAAGTCGGTGGTGACTCTTGCTTACCGCGACATTTTGCGAACACAAACGCAAAACACAAACCAGCATTTTCAAAAACAGTCGGTTCTGCCACCGTATCACAGAACTGGCGACTCTATTGGGGACTAATAAGTGGGGTTTACCTTAAGATTTAGTTCATCATATTTGCTTCTCTTGTTTGTTTTGGTTGCTTTACTTTTAAGGGTTTTTGTTTGGGAGTTACTATAGATCCTAACCCGGATCTGGGGACATCTTTTAGGTAAGTAGCAATAAACTGTGAGGGAACTGTATGGCATAGACCGATACGGTTGAAGCAGTAGCTATGTTGATGTGGCACATTGGTTGGTACCAGTATCCCTTGTGGAGAAACAAGGAGAATACGGGGCCGCTATGTGTGTCGTTAAGCATCAATTGACCTTAGAACCCTTAATCGACCAACTTGGCCATTATAAAGTAGTGAGATAGCCGACCTCGGTGTAAAGTTGAGAACTGGTTGATACTCGATGCTACACTCATTGAGACCATACTCTCGAGATAGTTCCGGCCGCAAGAAAAGATTGTGTGAGCTGAAACCATGACCGATGGAGGATGGTCAGTGATATTGAGAACCTCTAGAACCCGATTACTTTTGCTAGGACATGGTGAAACCAACTGAACTTCAAGAGGGTAATACCTTTGACCCCATGCAAGCCTTAAACTTAAGGGCTTTTGTGTGACTTGTTTGCCTTTGCCATGCCTGTTATCTGCTATACCCGTTGTTTTCTATCATGACATCATGCATCATAACATAGCATGCCTACTTCATTATACTAACCATTTCAAAGACCGAGGGGATTTATCTTTGTTCTGTTTTACAGATTATGGCTTCCGTGCACAGAAACACCATCCGAGTTAACTTTGTGCAAATACCTGCTCAACTCAAAGAGTTAGCCTCAAGAGTTTCTAAGACTTCCACATTCATTAAGAGAACATGGTCAGCTTCTTAGCTTGGTTACCTCAAAGTTTGATGAGCAGATGATGAGTGTGCTTTTCCAGTTCTTCGATCTTGTGCATCATTGCTTTACCTTCCCAGATTATCAGCTGGTTCCCACTTTGGAAGAGTTTTCTCACTTATTGGGCATATCCATCCTTGAGCAGATGCCCTTCACAGGTATGGAAGAGATTCCTAGACCAGAGAAGACATTGCCTCAGCTCTGCATCTGAAATGGGCTGATGTAGTGTCCAATTGGGAAATACGAAGCGGGGTCGAAGGTTTCTTAGCCAAGTTTCTGATAGATCAGGCTCAACTATTCTGGGATAGTTTGGATTTTCAAGCTTTCGAAGATATCTTGGCTCTCCTTATCTATGGTTTGGTTCTCTTCCCGAATCCAGATTCCTTTATAGATGTGAATGCGGTCAAGATCTTCCTATCTCGCAATCCAGTGGCTACTCTTCTAGGTGATATCTTGCATGCCCTCTACACTCATACTGTGCGAAGAAGAGAGACTCTTATGTGTTGCATGTCGTTGCTGTCAAGGTGGTTTATTCCGCACCTCCCCAAGCCTGTGCTGAAGAATAAGGAGGGTTTAGGATAGTCTTACAGGATAATGTCACTTGCCCATACAGACATTCTTTGGAGCTCCCGGGTTATGGAAAGCACTGCTGTCATTGATCGTTATGGGGGATACCGTAATGTCCCGTTGCTTGGAATCAGAGGGAGAATAACCTATAATCCTTGTCTAGCTTTGCGAAAGTTTGGTCGTGCTCGGAAAGACGGTCCCCATGAGTTACTTCTTACAGATATTGCATTTGACTACAAGGAAGACGTTGACGAGCATCGCCGGAGGTTTTTACGAGCTTGGGGCATGGTGAACAGATCTGACCCCCAAGAGCTAGGACCAAGGACTTCCCTTCCTATGCAGCCTTATCTCCAATGGGTCCAAGCTCGTGCCCAGAAGCTTGGGATGCCCTATGAAGCAGTACTGCCAGTAATTGTGGAGCCCACCAATGTAGAAGGCATTCCTTACACAGTTCTATATGCTTACATGCCCACTAATCCTGGGGCATTGCAGAGGTCCTGGATTCAGCTGAAAGAGGAAAGGGATACTTACCGGGAGAAGTACCATGAGCAAGAAAGGAAGATTTTGAAGCTCACCAGGCAGCTCGAAGAAGAAAGAACGATCAATGATTACGTCAACACAAAGAGGAAGCGTCCATGGGATTTTTGATTTTGCTTTTCTAGTTTAGATTTGTTTTCCTTTTATTTCTTTGTAACGCCTTAAAGGCATTGTTGAACCTTTTTACAAGTTAATCTAATAAAGTTTGTTTATTTTTGGTTTGCAAATTTAAATCTCCCAAAGTCTTTGAAATCATTACATACGCATCCCATTATCATGCACACCATTACAGGTACCATTATAGGTTTCTCATCTTCTTCGCTGTTTATTTCAGCACGAAATGTCTTCTGATCAAGCCATCAAAGATCTTCAGGCACAAAACGCTCAATTCCAAGAGATGTTCTTGAGCTTGGCTAAAGGGCAAGAGGATTTGAAAACTCTCATTCTAAAAGAGAAGAAGAAGAAGAAGAAGAAGAAGAAGAAGAAGAAGGTCGTTCTTCTGAATATGGGCAAAAGGTTTGGGGATAGGTTGAAACAACAAGCTGATCTGACCTCTTCATCCAAGGAAGGGGAAAACCAAGAAGAAGAAAAAAAGGGCCACATTCCTGTAATCTCTGATAATGATACTGATTATGATGATGAACAATACCCTCCTGCCGAGGATAAGTACAAGCAACTAGAAGACCGTCTGAGTGCTATGGAGATTCAAAAGATCCCTGGTTTGGATTTCGGAGAGTTGGGACTGGTATCGGGAGTGGTGATCCTTCATAAGTTTAAAGCTCCTGTTTTTGCCAAGTACGATGGAATATCCTGTCCAAAACTCCATCTCCGCTCGTACGTCAAGAAAATCCAACCCCACACTGCTGATAGAAATTTGTGGGTACACTTCTTTCAAGATAGTCTATCAGGGACTCAACTTGAATGGTTTTATCAGTTGGAAGGGGCCAATGTCCGAAACTAGGAAGACCTTGCTGCTGCTTTTTACAGGCAGTATCAGTATAACGCCGACCTTGCTCCCACTCGTACTCAGCTTCAGGGTATGTCTATGGGTGCAAGCGAAGGTTTTAAGGACTATGATCAAAAGTTAAGAGATTTGGCTGGAAGAATCCAACCCCTTTTGTCTGATAGGGAGTTGGTTGACATATATTTCTAGGGACGCTATCTGGTCCATTTTTCAACCATCTAATCAGTAGTTCATCATTTGGGTTTACTGAGTTAATCTTAACTGGAGAGGGAGTAGAAGCTGGTATCCGAAGTGGTAAGATACAAAAGGATACTTTATTAAGTGCAGTAAAGAAACCTTTCACCGGTAAGAAAGAAGCTAGTGCAGTCTACGGCCCGAGAGGCCAAAACAGACCTGAACACCGTCAAGCAGTAAATGCGGTAGTAATATCAAGACCCACAGTTGCTCCACAATGCAACAATCAACAAAGGGTGGAAAGACCATAGAGGCAGTACACTCAACTCAATATGACCTTATCTCAAATTCTACCACAATTAGTAAAGACCAATCTGGTAACTCTGAGGAAGGCCCCGAAGAACCCTAACACCACATCTCCTCACTATAACCCAAATGCCCGCTGCGCCTATCACTCCGACGGCCCAAGTCATGATACAAATAACTGTTGAGCCTTGAAAAATAAGGTGCAAGATTTGATCGAAGCCAAAGAGATTGAGTTTGATGCTCTAGAGAAACCCAACGTCATAACTACACCCATGCCCAAGCACGACTCGAGAGTCAATGCTATTGAGGTTGTCTCCGCCACAGAAGATGCTGATGACGAGAATCCCGACATTGACAGCTGGATCTACCCTACAACCAGTGGTGGTTTGGACAACTGGACGGCAAAGGACTTCATACCTGCTTCTTTAATTACACAGTAATTGACTTTTGTTTAAGATTTGTAACAGACAGTTTGAAACTTTACGGCCCGGTGCCTTGCCCGAGGCACCTTGGCTTTGCTTGTGAGGGCTTATTATTTGTCATTTTCATATATCATCAACAAAGCATTGGACTTTTCTTGCATTACAAATTTTGCGCTCCTTGTTTTTCTTTTCTGTCTCTCATTTTATCAAAACAACTATTCTCTTACACACACTCACGTATCATAATGCAAATCCATATCCACTCTGGATCCCATTGATAACAACTCTGCTATTGCTAGTTATGACTTCGAAAATTCGATCAACCAAGCCGAGGACGAAGGTGAGGATGATTCTGAGGTGCCTGGGGAACTTGCTAGACTGTTACTGCAGGAAGAGAGGGCCATACAGCCTCATGAAGAGTCAGTTGAAGTAGTGAATTTGGGTACAGAGGAAGACAGGAAAGAAGTTAAGATAGGTGCGAATCTGGAGCCTAGCGTCAAGCAACGGTTGATACAGATGCTACGCGACTATGTTGAGATCTTCGCTTGGTCTTATGAAGATATGCCTGGTTTAGACCCTGATATTGTGGTACACCGCCTGCCAACTAAAGAAGACTGTCCTCCGGTAAAGCAAAAGGTTCGTCGTATGCGTCCTGAGATGTCTGAGAAAATCAAAGCTGAGGTCATGAAACAGTTTGATGCCGGATTTCTAGCTATCACTTCTTACCCGCAGTGGGTTGCCAACGTTGTTCTGGTGCCTAAGAAGGATGGTAAGGTACGGATGTGTGTGGACTATAGGGATCTGAATAGGGCGAGCCCCAAAGATGACTTCCCACTTCCTCACATCGATGTTCTAGTCGACAACACCGCGCAGCATAAGATCGTCTCCTTCATGGATGGTTTTTCTGGTTATAACCAGATCAAGATGGCTCCTGAGGACATGGAAAAGACATCCTTCATTACACAGTGGGGCACCTTCTATTACAAGTTAATGCCTTTCAGGTTGAAGAACGTTGGGGCAACTTATTAGCGCGCATTGGTCGCTTTGTTCCACGACATGATTCACCATGAGATTGAGGTTTATGTTGATGACATGATCGCAAGGTTACAGACTGAGGGAGAGCACCTAGACCACCTCCAGAAATTGTTCGACAGGTTGAAGATGTACAAGATGAGGTTAAACCCGAACAAGTGCACCTTCGGGGTAAGGTCTGGTAAACTGCTAGGTTTCGTCGTCAGTGATAAGGGTATTCAGGTGGATCCTGCCAAGGTAAAGGCCATACAGGAGATGCCAGCTCCCTGCATAGAAAAGGAAGTTAGAGGATTTTTGGGACATCTGAACTACATCGCCCGATTCATTTCACATCTGACTACTACTTGTGATCCAATCTTCAAGCTGCTGAAGAAAGATCAAGTGGTAAAATGGAATGATGAATGCCAGACTGCTTTCAAAAGAATCAAGGAATACCTCCAAGAGCCACCAATTCTGATGCCTCTTATTGAAGGAAGACCTTTGATCTTATACTTGACAGTACTGGACAATTTAATGGGGTACGTGCTGGGGCAGCATGACGAGTCTGGCCGAAAAGAGCACGCTATTTACTACCTTAGCAAAAAGTTTACCGACTGTGAGACTTGATACTCATTGCTCGAGAAAACTTGCTGCCCTTTGGCATGGGCTGCTCGCTGGCTGAGACAGTATATGCTGACTCACACCATCTTATTGATATCAAAGATAGATCCAATCAAGTATATCTTCGAAAAGCTTGCCTTGTTCGAAAGAATAACAAGATGGCAGATGATCTTAACTGAGTATGACATCCAATACACAACTCAAAAAGCAATCAAGGGGAGTGTATTGGCGGATCATTTGGCGCATCAGGCCGTGGATGACTACCAATCCATGAATTTCGAGTTCCCGGATGAGAACATCACGTTGGTGACCGACTATGAAGAACCTGGACCGAATGAAGGACCTGAGGAAGGATCCCGATGATCTATGTATTTTGATGGAGCATCAAATGCGTTGGGTAATGGCATTGGCGTTGTGATCATATCTCCTGAGGGATGTCATACTCCATTCACCGCCCGATTATGTTTTAACTACACCAACAATATGGTAGAGTATGAAGTCATGGGCCTTCGAGCAACTATTGACATGAGGATTAAGTTCTTGAGTGTATTCGGAGATTCTGCTCTAGTGATCAGTCAGATCAAAGGCGAGTGGGATACGAAGCACCCAAATCTTATTCCTTACAAAGAATATGTACTGACATTGCTTCCGCACTTTGAGGAGATAACCTTTGAACATTTCCCGAGAGAGGAGAACCAGCTAGCGGACGCGCTAGCTATCATGTCTTTTATGTTCAAGGTCAGGTGGGACAATGAAGTTCCCCAGATCACCATCGAGAGGTTGGACGAACCCGCACATTACTGTGACATTGAGACTGAAGAGGTAACAGATAAACCCTGGTTCCACGAGGTAAAGAGGTATCTTGAGGCTCAAGAGTACCCCGAGGGTGCATATGTTAATGATAAGAAGTTCTTGAGAAGGTTCGCTGCGAAGTTCTTCATCAGTAATGGGATCCTTTATAAGCGTAACCATGATTCGACCTTACTGCGATGTGTGGACAAAAGCGAGACAAAAAGGATCACGGAAAAATTACATGAAGGTACCTTCGGAACTCATTCCAGTGGACATACCATGGCGAAGAAGATCCTACGGGCTGGATATTATTGGTCCACTATGGAAGCCAATTGTTATCAACACTCTCGGACCTGTCATAAGTGCCAAGTCTATGCTGATAAGGTGCATGTACCTCCGGTTCCTCTCAATGTTTTGACAACTCCTTGGAGTTTTTCAATGTGGGGCATCGACATGATCAGTGAGATGAGACCTACTTCGTCTAACGGGCATCGTGTCATTCTGGTAGCAATTGATTATTTTACAAAGTGGGTTGAGGCAGCTTCCTTTGCTACAGTAACCAAGAACGCCGTGGCGCGGTTTATCCGACACAATCTGATTTGTCGATATGGTGTACCAGAGAGGATCATTACTAACAATGGTACAAATCTCAATAACATGATGATCACCGAGCTCTGCAAATAGTTTAAGATATAGCATCACAACTCTTCTCCCCACCGTCCGAAGATGAATGAGGCTGTTGAAGCGGCTAATAAGAATATCAAGAAGATTATGCAGAAGATGATAGTGACATACAAAGATTGGCATGAGATGTTACCATTTGCTCTTCATGGGTACCGTACCTCAGCACGGACATCAATAGGGGAAACACCCTACTCTCTGGTATATGGCATGGAGGCAGTCCTACCCATCGAAGTCCAGATAACCTCTCTCTGGATTATGAAAGATACAGGTTTGAGTAAGGACGATTAGATCCAGACCCGGCTTGATCAACTGAACCTAATCGACGAGAAGAGACTTACTGCTATTTGTCATGGTCAGACGTATCAAAAGAGAATGATCAAGGCTTTTAACAAGAAAGTAAGACGACAAGAATATCAGGTCAGGGATTTGGTGATTAAACTCATCATACTACCGCAAGGTGATCCCAAGGGCAAATGGACCCCCACATACGAAGGGCCATTTGTGGTTAAGAACATTTTCTCGGGAGGAGCTATGATTCTAACCACCATGGATAGTGACGACCTTCCTCACCCCGTCAATGCAGACATAGTGAAAAGATACTACGCCTAATCAAAGACCCGCTAGGTTGATTGGCCTAGGTAAAAATAAGGGCTTCCCGGTGAACCAAAAGGGTTCGGGCAAAAATAAGGGAAGAAATGAAAAAAACTATACACCCGACAAGTTGAAAACCTGAAAAGGCGGCTTGGGCAAAAAAGGGTATCCCGGTGGACTGAAAACTCGAAAGGGCGGTCCAGGCAAAAATTAGGGATCCAAGCGTAACACTATATCTCATTGGATCATCTTGCGACCAAACTTCGGTATCGACTATCAAGCTCAGACGGCACCAATCAATCTAATCTACCTTCGACCAAGTAGCAAAGTGATGAGACGCTCGAAGATATAAGGGCAATAGCAGAGTTGGAACCCAGTGGGATTGTTTCATATAACTGTTTTCTTTCTTTTTCACAAATTGTATAACTCCCTTCGGCGGCGTTCTCTTACTAGGACGTCAGCCTCTTGTACAAAACGCCTATTACAGGCCAACTTCAAAAGTCAATACAATACATTTTCACAAGAAATTTCAACTTGTTTTTTTTTTCTTTTTCTGTTTTGTTTTGCAAGAACGTCAAATGATTCATTTTTGATATATGCATTTGAAAATAATTTTTGCTCATAAATATTTACATAAGAAACAAAAGACAATTACTCGTAATTCCAGGAACAGGGGCAAACAAGAAATGTCCAAACCTTACGGTTGCTCTACCTACCAGGTACAAGGATGGAGCCAACTTGAGAATATGACTAAGGATACATACACTCACCGCAGAGTAGGAAGTATCCGAAGACAATGGCGTTAGCTCTCCCCAGCCAAGGTTTATAATCGCGAGTGAATCGGTAAAATTCTCCCCAAGTAGAGTTTATCTATCACCAGCAATAGAAGATTGCCATCTGCTGAGTTTATTTCTCCCACGGGTAGAAATTCAATCCCCGACAGAGTTCATTATCGCCAACAACAATAATTCATCCCCAGCTGATTTGTTTCTCCAAGTCAGCAGATCGTCCAACAGAGTATCTCTCTTCCCCACAAAGTCTCATTCTCCCACAAAATTGTTCTCAAACAGAGTCTCTCTCGGCGGAATATTCTTGAACAAAATGGACGCGAGTCTCCAGCTAATCATCTTCTGTCACTATCCCTAGCGAGAACGAAGAACTCAACTCCTTGTACTCTCCAATAGCAGTCTGGGATTTATTCTCTCCAGTCAAAGAATATCACAAGAACATTACATATCCATACATCGTGGCATACACATATGCGTCATACAGCACAATCTCATTTATTTTGAGAACATCATTACTCAATACATTTCATACATCATGATATTACATACGACTAACTCTTTACCTTTCAGGGAAAGATACAATTAAGTTCTCACAAGTTTTCTTTGGTTCAGTCAAATCAATACTAAGATTTTTATTCCAGTTCAAGCTATGAAGCCCGGAAATCGAATGGATAATATCTTGATTTCTCCAACATACTACAAAGCCTGGAATCGACCAGATAATGGTATATCTTAAATACAAGCTTGGAAGCCCGGAAATCGACCGGAAAATAGCTTAATCCTCGGCAAGTTATTGTGAAGCCTGGAAATCGACCAGATAGCAATAAGAGATACCATGAAGCCTGGAATTCACCAAATAATGGTATAAGACACTACGAAGACTGAATCACGACCAAATAGCGGCAAAGGATACTGAAGCCTGGGACACGACCAGATAACAGTATAAGACATTGTGAAGCTTGGAATTCGACCAAATAACAGTTTACTCGGCCAATCACTATGAAGCCCAGAAATCGACCGGATATTAGTATGCCTTAAAATCAAGTTGGAAGCCCGGATATGACCAGATAACCACTTGATTCCTTCTGAAGCCTGGAGCACGACCAGATAAGAATTGAGAAATTGCAAAGCCTGGAGAAAAACCAGATAGCAAGTTTAATCTCATCTCCCCAGTAAGTCACTGTAAATCCTAGAGCACGACCAGATAGCAGTCGGTCTTATTTTCCTCAGCAAATTACTGTGAAGCTAGGAGCACGACCAGATAGCAGTTTATTTTCACCTCCTCGACTAAGAGATGATTCCCTAGTAGAGTAACAGACAACTGAAGTTCCTAAAACTCTATCTCTCTCAAGACAAAGAACAACGTTCCCCAACGTAGTCCTCCTCAACAACAGGTGTACGGGTTCTCGCAAAGGAATCTCTTATGCGATCGACACTTCTCCTGATGGCATCTCTAAGCCCATCTTCTGTCATTGACTTCTAAATGGCACTATAAGCCCATTCCCGATATCACAAGACCAGTACCACTTCATGCGAGTGCAAATTTCTGGGCACTCTAGTGTTCAACCATCTTCCACCTTTGGATTACGAAAGGCAGACAAGCCAATATATATCCTCAAGTTTAAGAAGATTGAACAGGGGCAGCTGTTGTACCCCAAAATTTTCCCTCCCATATTTCTCAAGACATTTCAAGTGAGGTCCTCAAATTGCTCAAGGAAGTCCAAGGGTTGACCAGACAAACTCTCTCCTAAGGCAGTCTACCCCACATTAGGGTTTCATTTTGCATCAAGGTACTTGAGTCCAAAGGATCCCAAATGCTCACCATTGTCTTAATATGTTCTCAAGATCATCCATGTCAAGTTTTAATCCTTGCAGATGTAGTTCGCTCAGTCAAGTGCTCAAAGGCCTGAAAATCGTCTGTGCTAGGGCAAAAGTCAATTGTGGCCTACATACAGTCAAACCTCAAGATTTTTGGTCAACATCCTCATCTTGAAGTATTATTCATCATTTGATCAAGGGTTGATATGATTCCTCAAGGATTTCTCATAATTCATCAAAACCTAAAAGTTGCTAAATTAGGGTTTTGTAGGAAAAGTCAACTCAAATTTGACCAAGCATAACTTTCTCATACTTTATCAAAAATGACTCATCCAAAGCTCATTTTGAAGAGGATGTAATTCCCTACAATCCATCTTCAGCTCCCAAGTTCAAAATATGCACTCACAAGAAGATATGAATTCGGACATTATAGGTCATTTTGAAAAGTCAACAAAAACACCTTTTGGGTCAAAGCTTCATACATGAACATGGAAGAATCAATTGAGATGAGACCAAAAGGGTTGCTTAGAGGACATCTTAAGCTTTCTAAAAAGTCCAAGAACATATCTCTAGGGTCAAAATTGAGAGGATTATGCATTGGCAAAGTTAACCCTTTTTGCAAATCTGCCAAAAGTCAAATGTGTCCAAAATTGCATTTTTTGTCAAATGGGCCCAACTTTTTATGCTTGCATTGAGGTTATAATTTGACCCACGATCCATGAGCCCTTCCACTTGTCATTATTTTATTTTTGTTATTTATTTTGATTTTATTTCAATTAAATCAAATAAAATCAAAATAAAATAGTAAAAATATCAAAAGCTAATCAAATCTTGATATTTTATGCATGTTTAGGTCTATTATACAGCTGGAAGTGAGATCAAATCGTGCAAGGCTCATATGGACACAAAAAGATTGCATTTGCTTGATTTGGAAAGATTTGCATATAAGGATCAAATCATGATTCAATAATCATAATTGGAGAAGATTTGATACAAGTTTGCAACCCTAATTCATTCTAGGGTACATAAGGAACATTTGCAGACCAAAAACAAGAGGCTGGGGAGGCGTGCAAAACAGAAAGCAAAGTTGCAAAAATTCAAGAAAAGTGGTAAATCAATTTCCAGGATTCAGGCTATCTCAAGCCATTCTAAGCATCCCAACTGCTTGCTGGATATCCCTGGATCACATTGTAACCATTAGCAAACTTCCTCAAGCCTTGAAACACGCTGTAAGTTTCACATGACTTCCATATTTTCTTGAAATCCAATACGTTAATTCTGGCACATTTAGCATGTTTGATTGGTACATTCAAGATACTTGAGTTATTTACAAGCTATTGATTATATCCAATTGTGTTTTTACTGACTATACACCAAGATTCCATAGTTAGGGTTCTTGCTTCGTTTTTAGGGTTTTTCTGTACAGGAACAATTGGCCATGGATAATGGTACCATGATGCTCATGAGGTTGCAACGAGTTGATTGGTACGATTGGTCGGGATTTATCATGCTTGCACAGAATTTTGGAGTGGACAAGGGTTGTACCTACGCCCAGTGTCCTTAGGTAAAGGTATTTGATCTAAAACGACAGAAGCCATGAGGACGATGATGGCGTGGCAGGTGGTGAATGGCCCATTCAAATTGCGCGTGTTTTAAGAATTCACTTTTTGTCTTTATCATATAATAATTGTTGGTCGTTCTTTGTACAACTAAGCAAGTCAGCGCAGGTGGTAAGGCCATTAGTCTTTGATGCACACGTCCTGGGTTCGATCACAGGCATGTGCATTTTATTTTCTCAATATTTCAGGTTGATTCAATCCAACCATTCCATCCATCAACAAGCCAGATCCAAGGGTCCTTCAGTGAGGGTCCACCGTGTGCATAGGTCAAGCGTGCACACAAGATTGAAAAAGTCAAAGCAGGCCAGGAGTTATTGGGCTCAGAATTGCAAGTCTCACCCCCCTTTTGCTAGCATAACACCAGGCCCTTTTCTCTTTCTTTTCTCTAATTTGTTTACATTATTTTCTAACCAAAATTAATTTCTTTTTTACACAAAAATCATAAAATCAAATTTCACAAATTTAGATTTAGGTTTTTCATGAGTTTATCAAATTTAATTTAATATTAGTTTAAATTTAATTTAGGGTAATTCCAACTTTTTATATATTTAAAATCAATTAGAAAAATTAGGGTTAGCTTGATTTAATTTTTATTTCTGTTCATAAAATAAAATAAAAATACAAAAATAGGTTAATTTAATTATTTGCCATAATTAAAATTAATTAGTAATTAGGTTTTTTTATTACTTATTCAATTAAACCTTATTTTCTTAAAATAGCACAAAAACCATAAAAAATGAATTTTCTTTTAATTAGGCTTAGTCGGGGTCAAAACCCTAATTCTCTCGTTTTTGATTCATCGCGCGCGTTTATTATTTTTGTAATATTAATGTAACTGCTCACGGTATGTAATAGTTTAATTAGGATTTCCTTTTATTTATCGTTTTACGGGTTTTTTGGCTATGTAATTAATCCCTCCCCCGAAGCCTTGTAATAGCGTAGGTTTTACTTTTTCGCATTTTAATTCTCGCAAATATTAACTGTTAGATGTATTTTAATAGGATTGTATGACAAGATTGCATGATAATTTAAAAATGGCTAGAAAAACCTAATGTGCAAAGATAATAACTGAAATCAAATCACTCGCACATGCGCACTCCTAGGGTATACTCTCACTTCGGTTGCCTTCGGTAAACGGTCATTAAGTATAGGGTGTCTTAGTGGTTGCCCTCCTGTCTAAACAAAGATCAAAAGTCCCGTTCAGAAATATTGCCTCGGAAACATCGCCTCGGAAATGTTGCCTCGAATATGATCTTAAGACATTAGGGTTATTACTAAGATGTCCTAACATTGCTTTAGCGATCGTATGTCCCTTTCAAATTTACCCTTACAACTCCAACGACGGTGCTACCTATTTCTCAATAGTAGGATTGTCTAAAGGAAACGAGAACAGAAACAATCTTTTTTCGAGTAGGTAGATGCTAGTAGGTACTTGCTTAAAATCAAACTTTTTACACCATACACTTTCAAACAAACTATTCAAACTAAAGTTTTCAAAACACTTTGTAACACTCTTGAGGACTGATACAAGGGTTAAAATGAAGTAAAACAAAAATTTTCAAAACAAACACACACAAGCAATTTTAAAGATGAGCAAGTACCTAAGAGCCTGTGGAAAACCACAGATAGAAAGGGTGCTAATACCTTCCCTTTCTATAATCTCGAAAAAGGAATTTTTCTGTGCTTTTTTCCTTTCCAGTAGGATAAAATAAAAATCGGTGGCGACTCTTGCTTACCGCGACATTTTGCAAACACAAATGCAAAACGCAAACCAGCATTTTCAAAAACAGTCAATTCTGCCACTGTATCACAGCCACACTTAGGCATTTTCAGAATATTTTCAAACAAATACACAAAGCGTTTTTAAAAGTGAGCTAGCGATTAAGAGCCCGTAGATAACTACGGATGAGAAAGGTGATAAAACCTTCCCTTTTCATAACCTACCCTTTGAACTCAATAATATGAAGGTATTTCCTGTTCTTTTCACTCTTTCCTTATTAGATAAAAGAAAATTCGGTGGCGGCTCTTGCCATCCGCAACATTTGCGATAAAATGAAAAACCAAAAGCCAGTTCTCCTACCGTATTACAAAACTGGCGACTCTGCTGGGGAAAACTAAAAGTGCGATTGACTTACAGCTAGATCACCTTTAATTTTCTTTCCTTGTTTGATTTGCCTGATTTATTTTTAAGGGTTGTTTAGGTTATTCTTGCAAAGATCCTATACTTGGATCTGGGGCATTTTAGGTAAGTAACAATAGATCGTGAAAATTGTATGGTGTATACCGATACGGTTGAAGTGATGGCTACGTTAGTGTGACACATTGGTTGGTTCCGGTGTCCCTTGAGTTAAATCAAGGAGAATTGGGCTATCGCGTGGTGTCATAAAGCACTAACTGACCGTAGAACCTTAGCTGACACAACTTAGCCATTAGAAAGTAGTGAGATAGCCGGCTTTGGTGCAGATTGAAGTTGGTTGATACTCGATACTACACTCATTAAGATCAGACTCTGGATATTTTGGTTGCAAATCAGATGCTTGTGCTGAAACAATGCCTGAGAGAAATATCAGTAACATTGACGCTCTTAGAACCCAGTTACTTCTTTTAGGGTAGCTTGAGCCAACTAAAACTTCAAGAGGGTACTTACCTACAAACTCCATGCAAACTTAAACCTAAAGCCTTGTGTGTTTTGTTTGTGTATGATTAATTGTTCGAACATGACATCATAACATCATGACATCATACCATATCGTTTTCTTAACCATTTCAAGGATCTCAAGGGCCTATGATGCAGGTTATCATGAACCAGACGCCTAACAAGGGGCATGAATACCGTCAAAAAATGAAGTACATTATCTTAAGTCAAAGGCTAGGACCCACTCAGCATGGTGAGCTTGATTATCGTAGAAAGTCATTCAACGATATGAAGTTATTCAATCAAATCTGCAGTCAGATTCTAACATTTTCTTTGTTTACCCCGCGAGATCATTGAAAACATTGCATCTACATATCATGCATCATTTCATAATAGGTTTTCCAATACAGGTCTTCTCATCTTGTTGTTTATTTCAGTAAAGATAGCCCTCGAACAGACTGTTAAGGACCTTCAAGCTCAGCATGCACAATTTCAAGAGACTCTCCTGAATTTGGCACAAGGACATAAAGATCTGATGGCGCTCGTCGCCAAGAAGAAAAAGACTGAAAAACCGGCTGTTATCCTTAATATAGGGAGATGATTCAAAGGTCATGCTCAAATGGTTCAAGTGGATGATGTTTCCTCTGAGGAAGATGACAACCAAGAAGTGGATGGTAGAAGCGTCAAGCCTGAAGGAAGAAATAACCAGGTTTCTAAGAATATTCATGAAGATGAAGAATACTCCGATGAACAGTATCCTCCTGCAGATGACAAGTACAAGCAGTTGGAGCACCTCTCAAAGCTATGGAAATCCTGAAAGTGCCTGAATTGGATTTTGGAGAAATAGGTCTGATCCCGGGGGTGGTCATCCCTCACAAGTTCAAGACCCCCGTCTTTGCTAAATATGACGATGTCTCTTGTCCCAAACTTCACCTAAGATCGTATGTTTGAAAGATTCAACCTCATACTGCTGACAGGAAATTATGGGTCAATTTCTTTCAACAAATTTTGTCCGGCACTCAACTTGAATGGTTCTATCAGCAGGAAGGAACCAACATCCATACATTAGAAGACTTGGTTGCTGCTTTCTATAAACAGTATCAATATAATGTTGATATGGCACCGACTCGAGTGCAACTACAAAACATGTCCATGGGCTCAAATGAAGGGTTCAAGGAATATGCACAAAAATGGAGAGATTTAGCTGGAAGGGTGCAGCCTCCCTTGTATGACCGGGAATTGGTAGTTATGTTCATGGGCACTCTAATCGACCCATTCTTTAATCTGCTCATTGAGCTGATACTAATAGGAGAAAGAGTTGAAAGTGGTATCAAGAGTGGAAAGATTCCAATGGTTGTGTCTTCAAGTGCTATGAAGAAGACATTCAGTAATAAGAAGGAAACCAATCCATTTATGGCTAGAAGGGTCATGTTAGCAGTAACCACAACCAATCCGTGGGAGTTGTGCTAATCTCTATTCTTGCACCAACACAACATCAACAACAAGGCAATCAACATAGGCCAGATGCACTTAGGAGATAATTTACTAAGATCAACATGCCATTCTCTCAGGCACTGCAACACCTATTGAAGGCATAGCTGATAATATTGAAGGGTCCTCCTCAGAATCCCAACACCTTATCTCCTTGGTACAATCCTAATGTGAGATGTGCCTATCATTCCAATAGTCCCGGACATGACACAAATGGCTACTGGGCTTTGAAAATTAAAATCCAAGATTTGATTGATGCTAAGGAGATTGAGTTCGACCTTTCTGAGACCCCCAATGTGATCTCTGCTCCCATGCCAAATCATGGCCAAGATTGAGAGCGTCTATTTCATTTGAATTTTCAAATTGTAATTTCTTTTGATTGTTCGAACATTTATTTTATATCAAACTTTGTTATTTCATTAATGCATTGCGTATGTTTGGCTTGAAGTAATCCATTCGTTTGGACTATATTTAAACTATGCTTTTACTTCATTTTTGTGATAATCAACTCTCGATTAAAAGTTATAAGCCTTCAGAGGGAGGAGACGAAAACAATACCACAATCTATACAATATGCTTTTGAACAGCCCTTGTTGACGATGTACAGGGGTTGTTTCAAATCCTAAACAGTGGAGTTATAAGGAAGGTAATCCCTAGTCAACCCCTTTGAGCCTAAGGAGTAGGAGTTTTATTTTTCACATAAATTGAAACCCGTAATCATAACCCGTGGCAGGGTAGTTACTTAGTTAATTCAAATGTTCATTCAAACGCAAGCTCTACCTTTATACACGATGAATAGTGTCGAAGATGCTCTTCTAAATCAAAAGAGGGTGGTGGTTCCCCGTAATCATTAAAACATGTAGTCATTATCTTTCAAAAGAAAAAATCGCTAAGTTAAAACCTATGAAGGAGACCTAGGAAAAACAGGGGCATCCCGCTGACTGTAATCTCAAAACAGTTCAGGCAAAAACTAGGGATAATAAAGTCAAAAAAGAGGTCACTACAAATCCTCAATAAAAAATATTACAACAAATGACTGCCTCCTCAAATAAACTTTCAAGATCCGAACCATCACCAGAATATCAATGATATAATTCCAGACTCAACGGGAATCCAAACAGACAATTAACTGAGTATAGGACCGAAGAACATCACAGAGAACGGGTGGGTACAAATAAATTTTGAGCCTTTTCCCTTTGTTTCTTAAACTGTGAACCAGGTCACGTTACAACCCTTAAAAGTCCTAGATGAAGCATGTGTTAGTTCGAAAGCATACTGTTACAAAAGGTATCATGACTCCTGTAAGGCTTACTATAAATCCTGAGTTGAATTCATATTCTTACGAAATTCTGTTGTTTACTAAAAATGCATTTTCAAAACTTCAAGACAGACATAAGGTTTGCATGTTTAATACCATTGTTTGCATATGACTAATTGTTTGGCAGCAGAGAAATTCGCACGAGACTGTTCAATAAACAAAAATCCCTTCAATAGGACATAATCGCTTTAAATGAAAAGACATTTCCAGTAACAGGCCTTTCATAATCAAGGGGCATGACATGGTGTCTAACGGATCTGGGGCAGTCAAGTCAAGATTCAAAGAATCTCTCAAAGGTGTTGAATAGCCAGGGGCAGATCTCCATGTGAATCACTTGAGGCATTGAACATAAATTCCAGCAAAGGGTCATGTACGATCAAGAAAATATTCTCTGGAAATACTACAACAATTACTACCATGGACAATGACATTTCTCTGCACCCTGTGAACGCAGAAATAGTCGAAAAATACTACGCATAAAAGAGACTCGCTAGGTTGACAGGCCTATATAAGGGCATCCCGGCGAACCAAAAAGGTTCGAGCAAAAATTAGGGATATATATATATATATATATATATATATATATATATATATATATATATATATATATATATATATATATATATATATATATATATATATATATATATATATATATATATATATATATATATATATATATATATATATATATATATATATATATATATATATATATATATATATATATATATATCGTACACCCGCCAAGTCAAAAACCTGAAAAGGCGGCATGGACAAAAAAGGGTATCCCGGTTGGCTGAAAATCTCAAAAGACAGTCCAAGGAAAAGTCAGAGATTAAAGAATACGACTATGTCCCGTCATCTTATCACTTGTCTATCAGTGGAAGGCTTATCACTCCAATAAGCATTTACCAAGGTCATTCATAAATCCCCACCAAGTAGTTTCCATAGAATTATCTCTACAGAGCTATCTGCACAAGCTCATCTTCAACAGAGATACATTCCCCACAAGTATAATATGCCCTCAAGATAGAAATTGGGGCATCTTCCAGCTATCAACCTGATCATACTCAGAAGCAGATCACCCTAGCAGATAAAGGAATATGATCTTTTCCTCGGCAATATCGCCAACCTACAGAGTCCCAATCTCCATCAGAGATTACGACACTAGTACATTTTATGGAAATTATCTTCCCTAGCTGAGCTTATTCCTCTAAAACTGTAAAACCCCTGCAGATTTCTTTCCTCCAGTAATGCTCATTTCCTCATCAAAATGCTTCTCCAGCAGGTTTAGGGTTTATTTTGCCAACATGGTTTATTTCCCCAATGGAATTCAGCCTCCCCAGCCTGAGTCTATTCCTTTAGCTTCTGCAAATCACTGGCAAAACTCCTCTCTCCAGCAAAGGACAATCTAGACTACTATCCCCATAGAGTTGCTACTGAATCAGAAACCGAATCAGGTATCGTTCAACCTTATTCTCCCCAGATGAGTCGGCATCCATATCGGAAACCCGGCCGGACAACACCTCGAAAGGTTATCTATCTCTTTTATCCCTAGTTAGGGTATATAAGAATTAAATTCCCCAGTAAAGCAAGGAACGACCAGTGTTCCTGAGCTCTTCTTCCCAAGCAGAAGTCAAACATTCCTAGCGGATTATCCTCCTAAATATTAAGCAAGAATTTCCCAGCGGAGTATCCTCCAAAACATTAAGCAGGAATCCCCCAGCGGAGTATCCTCCAAAACAGAAAATAAGAATCCCTAGCGAAGACATTCTAAACGAGATTGAAGATTCATACTTTTCATCCCCAGCGACAGTCAGGGATTTATTTTCCCTGGCCAAAGATGTTACACGAAGCTACCGTCACCGTCAGTGACATCTTACATCTCATACATCATTTACAAAATATCATAGCATATGCATACGAAACGCATATAACACACTCTCATTTATTTTGAGAACATCATTTCGCAATGTATGATATACGTCATGACATTGCATAAAAACTAATTTTGTCTTTTCAGATAAAGTCTACAAACAAGACGAATATCATCAGTAATTTTCAAACAAGTCAAATATTAATTCCCGAAATAAGTCTGGGTAACTATCAAATACCACGTGGTATGAATTCCCGAAACAGGCCAGGTTTACCAATGAAAGAGAATTGTGGATCAATTCCCGTAACAAGATGGGGCGACCATCTGCATGACCAAATGACTTCCTTCAAATATTTACTCTGAAAAACATCTCCTAAAAAACAGTTTCTCGGAGACTGAGTTCCGACAAGCATTTCCTTAGAGACTGAATTCGGACAAGTATTTCCTCGAAGACTGAATTCCGACAAGCATTTCCTCGGAGACTGAATTCTGACAAGCATTTCCTTAGAGACTAAATTCTGACAAGCATTTCCTCGGAGACTATATTTCGACAAGCATTTCCTCGAAGACTGAATTCTGACAAGCATTTCCATGGAGACTGAATTCCGACAAGCATTTACTCGGAGACTGAATTTCAACAAGCATTTCCTCGGAGACTGAATTTTGACAAGCATTTCCTCGGAGACTGAATTCCGATAAGCATTTCCTCAAAGATTGAATTCCGACAACCATCTTCTTCAGAGACTGAATTATGAAAAGCACTTCCTCATAGACTGAATTTTGAAAAGCACTTACCTCAAAATTTTTTTAAAAAGCTTTTCCCTCAGAGTTTAATTTGACAAGCATTTCCTTCAGAGACTGAATTCTGAAAAATAGTTCCTTCGAAGACTCATTCAAATATCTTCTTCTAGTTGAAGTTGGGCATAGACATCCTCTGGCTCAGATAAAATCAAGCATGGATTTATTCTTATACTCTTTTGTAAATGTATGGTGTAGACTCCTTCCAACATCTTCTTCCAGTTGAAGTCGGGTGTGGACATCTTCTGGCTCAAATTAAATCGAGCGTAGATTTATTCTGATACTCCTTCGGAAAAGTCGGGCGCAGACTCTTTCCAACACCTTTTCTAGTTGAATTCAGGCGTAGACATCTTCTAGTACATCATTCAGACGAAATCAAGCATAAATTCCTTTTGAAGCTCCCTTGGAAAAGTCGGGCATAGACTCTTTCCAATACTTCTTCCAGTTGAAGTCGGGCGTATACATCTTCTGGTTCAGATTAAATTGAGCATAAATTTATTCTGATTAGCCTTTTGGACCAAGTCGGGTGTAGACTCACTCCAAATACATCTTCTAAGTCAAATTCGGGCGTAGACTTAGTCTAATTTTTATCAACGGTTACTTTAGATGGCATCTATAATCCCATCTCTGATGACTCTCTGTCACCTCTCCAAATGGAATATTTAAGCCCATTCCCGGTATAGTCAACCAATAGTGCTACTTCGTGCCCAGCGAATGCAAATTTCTGGGCACTTAAGTGTTCAATCATCTTCCACCTTCAAGTCCCGAATGGCGGATATGCTAATCTAACTCTTCATGTTTAAGAAGATTGAACGGGGGCATCTGTTGTACCCCAAAATTTTCCCTCCCATTTTTCTTCAAGGAATTATTTCAAGGGTTCTCAAATACTCAAAGAATCTCAAAGGTTGACCAGTCAAGATGCTCCTCATAAGCTAAAGGTCTATAACTAGGGTTTTGATTTTCTCAAGTAAATTTGGGTTGCAAAGTCTTAAATGATTTCCATGGTTCTCCATAGGTCCTAAATGATGCTCATGTCAAGTTTCATGTTTTGCATCATAAGTTTGCTCAGTCAATAGCTCAGATGATTGAAAATCAATTGTATTGGGTAAAAAGTCAACTATGGTCAACATACAGTCAAACTTCAAGATTTTTTGTCAACATCAACATTTTGAAGTGATATTCATCATTTGATTAAAGGTTGATCATGATTCCTCAAGGAAAGCCCTCAAACCATCAAAAGTCAAGAATTGTCAAATTAGGGTTTCCTTAGGAGAAGTCAACTGAACTTTGACCAAGCATAACTTTCACTTGCTTCATCAAATTTTCCTAAACCAAAGCCCATTTTGAAGGAAATTAAATTCTCTACAACTTTGTACTTATGCTCAAGTCCAAAAAATGCTTCATTTGAAAGATATGAGCTAATACATTACATGTCATTTTCAAAAGTCAACAAAAAGACACTTTTTGTCAAGGCAACTTACATCAAGACAAATCTCCAAATGCTAAAATTATCAAAAGAGAAATTGTAGAGTACATCTTGAGATTTTCAAAAAGTTATAAATCACCTTCAAAAGATGAAAATTGAGCAAGTTATGAGTTGCACAAGTTGGGAAATTGTGAAGAAATACATGAAATGCAAAATGAGCAAACTTGAAATTTTGAACTAGTGGGCCTAACTTTTGATATTAAAGCATGTTCATAAGGTGTTATAGGAGCTCTAAATCCCTTCACATATTTTTTAATATTTTTATTTCTTTTATTTGATTTTTATTCATTTAAATACAAATAAAATAAAAATAAATATGAGATAATTGTAGAAGGGCTTAGGCCTCTTTGTTCCAATCATCTATAAGCCCAACAATTCATGCTAGCCTGTCACAATACATGCCAAAATCGTGCAAGATTCAAGAAGGATATAATCATGCAAAAATGGCAAGTTTTCAATATGTTGGATTTAGGCTTCATGACCACGAATGCTCTTACTTTGTTCCATATTTGTTACCCTAAATCCATGCTCTATATGTACCCAAGCACATCAGATCCAAAACATATGCAGCTGCCTCCCAAAACCTAAACTTTGTTCATAAAATTTTCAAAAAAAAGTCAAGCTTCGAATCTTAATGTCCAAGAGTCTTCAGCCCAAACTAGTGATCAAACCTCACTTCAGAGATCCCCAGGAGTCTTCCCAGGTCCAAGAACACGTCCAACTGTGCTTAGAAGGTCATTCACGATCCCACTAGTTTTGTAAAATGCTCGCAACCGAATCTTTCAATTTATGCATCATTAACTAATTCCATGTGTTCATATATGTTTGTATGCATCATTAGAACAAATCTAACGCATAACATGTGAGTTGTAGCATAGGGATAAGTTTATACCATTTTTAGGGCAATGTGAAATGAGATCTTTGAATCTCTGCATATAGATGTTTTTAGATCAAAAGAACCTCATCAATAGATTCACAGTGCCCGAGTTAGTAGGATAGGATACTTTTGGCTTTTGAAAATTGACGTTTTTATATGTTTGGTGCTTGGGGACGGCCGAAGAAGACGACCGGAGGTTGACTCTGGCGTCCCTTATTTTTTTTTACTCCAGCAGGGCTAGCGTGGCATAATGAGACCTTCTGAATGGTTGATTCAAATAACAGGGGCCCACCTATTTTTCCTGCGTGTTTAAAATAAAGAAATGTAATTTGTTTTATTATATAATTTGTATTACTGGATGTACAGGTCACCCCAGTAACAGCGCGTATGTTCTTAAGGCTTACCTATGCTTGGTCTTGTGTTTGATCTAGGTGTGGGTAATTTTATTTTTCCATGTTTTCTTTACAGATTTAGTACTAGCAATCCCAACGCGCGCATGGTGTACCTCAACTCCACACCATCAAATCTCAACTATCTTATTCCAGTGTTCCCAAATCAAAACGCCAATGATGCACTCCAAGGAACTATCCATATTGAATCCAGTGCAGCGTTGGGCTTTGGCCAGTATGGGCTTGACAAATTCAAATTCACACCCATAATTTCCTTTTGCAATAGCAGGCCCATTTCAATTTCCTTTTTGTTTTTTTTTTTAAAGAAAAACTATTTTCTTTGTTTAATTAATTTTATTTATTAAATCAGAAAAAAAAACATAAAATAATTAGATTTAGGTTTTTAATTAATTAATTTAATATTTGTAAATAGAAATTAATTAATTTAATCACACTTTGTTTTATTTTAAATAATTAAATAATAAATTAATTAGAATTAGGTTTTTATTTTTTATTTTACACTTCAATTATTTTTCATAAACAAAAACAACAAAATTGATTTTCTTAAACACTTAGAAATTTTTTTTAGGGTTCATATCTTTCCCTTTTCCATCTCCTTGCGCTCATTTACTTTTTCACATTATTTTTCAATATTGTAACTGCCAATAGTTTGCACTCCCCATCCCCGAAGCGATGTAATAACGTAGATTATTTCCCGCATTTTTATTTTCTGCACGTGTATATATCTAATTGTATAGTAATTAGGCATGCATGGCAAGACATAAAAATAAACGTTATAAAACCTAATCTCAAGACAAATAATTGAAATAAAAACACTTCGCACATGCGTACCTCTAGGGTGACCCTCACTTGTTGCCTTAGATTTAAACAGTCATGTCCCTTAGGATAATTGCTAAAGTGTCCTACGAGTTGCCTTTGTGACTGCACAATGACTTGCGCCTGTCCTTCAAACATCCCATGATAGGGCTACCTACTAACTAATGGTAGGATAGCACTATCTAAAGGAAAGGAAGAAAAGAACAAAGATCTTTTGAGTAGGTAGATAGCTCGTAGTCATTTGCTCACAAACAAAACATTTCTCACACATACACATTTTTCTAAAATATTTTCAAAGATAAAACACTTTTTATACGCTCTCGACAATACAAGAATCATTACAAAGTTTGTCGCACTTAGGCATCTTTTCAAATATTTTCAAACACACAGACACAAAGCATTTTCAAAGTGAGCTAGCGATTAAGAGCCCGTGGATAACTACGGATGAAAAGGGTGCTAACACCTTCTCTTTTTATAACCTACCCCCCTTACTCAGAAAAATGGTCAAAGGTCTTTCCTGTTCTTTTCACCCTTTCCTTTATTGGGTAAAAGAAAAGTCGGTGGTGACTCTTGCTATCTACAACATTTGTGATAAAACGCAAAACCAAAATTTAGTTTTCCCACCGTATTATACTTACCAAGTTTGTTAACCTAAGTTGATTCCTCTATATAAGCACAACAAGTCAGATCCAAAGGGCCACACATCCATGCCTCAAGAAGTTTGCAAAAATTCTCAATATTTTCTCAAAGAATCCTAAGTTTCAAAACTGGTGTTACAAGCCCTCTTGTTCCAAAACCTCAATACCATTCATCTCCTAGAATATCAAAGGGTAGGTTTGGATCGGTTATCATGGTTCCAAACGCATGAAATTGCATAGCATGGCCTTACAAGTTTCACATTTTGTTGAAAATCATATCTTTAATGCTGTCTTGTTTTAAATTTATTTGATGTTTCTAACGAGTTTCTGAGACATCCTTGAACAGGTTTGAATAAGTGTTGTGGTCCCATGCACGCGGATTTGAAAAGCACCATATTTTCTCTAATCGGTTTTGTTTGATTCGAAACTCATGATCCAAGGGTTTATAGCCAAAACTAAGTCCAAATTTGGATCAAGGAGGGTCGAATTAGGGGGGATAGGATGTTTTGAAACACTAACATTTTATCATTGCAGTTATAGGAACGGATGAAAGAGCTGCTCCAACGGTAGAAGCGAGCATTGTTAAGGCGTTAGCGTTCCAGGGCGCGGGTTCGAGCCCTGCCCCTGGTATTTTTATTTTTTTAATAATTTTCTCTTTCACAAATCCAGTACGAATCAACTGGCATGCACATCGTACACCCCCTCAATCGTCACCATCTGATCCAAATTCAACAGGTCAGATCTGATTTCCACGCAGCACTCTCAAGGACTTCCCACACAAGATCCAGTGTTGGATCTTATTGGGCATGGAATTCAATTTGTTTCTCACACCCCCCAACTTGCTTCTTCAGGCCCATCTCTCCATTTTTCTTTTTTTATTTCATTTCATTCTAATTTATTTTTTTATTATTAATTTCTTTTTATAATTAAATCAACTTAACTTTTTCTAATTAAAATCAAATTGACTTAATCTTTTTCTATTTCAATTAATTAAATTAATTTTTTAAATTAATTGAAATAATTAATTAAGGTTTGCTTGAAATAATTAATCTTTTTATAATTAAATTAATTTTTAAATTAACTATGTAACTGTTGAGGGTTTGTAATAGCTTAAACTAGGGTTTACATTTTTACCCCCATTTTTTATGTTTTGTACTCCCTACCCTGGGGCTTTGTAATAGTGTAGAAGATCTATTTTCTATCTTTACCACTTTCCGAATAACTACTAGATATATGCTAATAGGCTCATATGGAAAGACTAAAAGCAAACGAAAGCTAACCCTAATCAAAGATTAAAATTAACTGAAATCAAAGCACTTTTCACACATGTCCCTTGAACGTGGGATGCTTTAGAAAAGACCCTCGATTAAAAGATCATAGTCCCTCGATGACCCTTCGATACTGCCTCGGTAAACAATCTTAGTCCCTTACGATAAATTGCTAAAACGCCCTGCGAGTTGCCACTATGTCTGTATGATGACCCACACCTGTCCCTCTAACCTCCAATGATGGGGCTTCCTACTAACTAATGGTAGGATAACACTATCTAAGGGAGGAGGAAAAGAACGGAAGACATTTGAGTAAGGGCAGATATGTCGCAATCGCTTGCTCACACAAAACATATTTTCACACCAAACACCTCTTTTCTGAAATATTTTCAAAATAAAACATTTTTACGCATTCTCAATGATACGAGAATCATTACAATGTTCGCCGCAATTAGGCATTTTCAAAATAATTTCAAACAAACACACAAAGCATATTCAAATGTGAGCTAGCGATTAAGAGCCTGTAGATAACTACTGATGAAAAAGGTGCTAACACCTTCCCTTTTCATAACCTACCCCTCGAACTCAATAATCTCAAGGCCCTTCCTGTTATTTTCACCCTTTCCTTATTAGATAAAAGAAATTTCGGTGGCGACTCTTACTATCCGCAACATCTGCGATAAATGCAAAACCAAAAGTCAGTTCTCCCACCATATTACAGAATTGGCGACTCTGTTGGGGAGAACTAAAAAGTGGGGTTACCTTTAGAGCTAGATCACTTTTATTGCTTTACTTGCTTGATTTGTATGCTTTATATTTCAGGGTTTTGCTCGGGTTTATTTCTGTATAGATCCTATACCCAGATCTGAGGGCATTTTAGGTAAGTAGCAATAGATCGTGGAAACTGTACAACATAGGCCGACATGGTTGAAGCGATGGCTACATTAGTGCGACACATTGGTTTGTGCTGGCGTCCCTTGAGTAAGTCAAGGAGAATGTTGGGCTGCCGCGTGGTGTCATAAGCACTAACTGACCTTAAAACCTTAGTTGACACAACTTAGCCATTAGAAAGTAGTGAGATGGCCGGATTTGGTGCTGACTGAAGTTGGTTGATACTCGATGCTACACTCATTGAGATCGGACCCTCGGGATATTTCGGTCGCAAAGTAGATGCTTGTTCTGAAATAATGCCTGAAAGAAAGATCAGTGATATGAGACTCCAAGGACCTGGTTACTTTTTTTAGGACAGGTTGAGCCAATTAAACTCAAGAGGGTACTTACCTACAAACTCCATGCAAACTTGAACCTAAGGCCTTGTGTGCTTTGTTTGTGTTTGATCATATGTTCAAACATAACATCATAACATCATGACATATCATTTTCACTAACCATTTCAAGGACTGGGGGATTTATCTTCGTGTTTTGTTCTAGGTTATGGCCTCCGCTTGCAAAAACACTATTCGGATCAACTTCGTAAGGATACCTTCTCAGCTTAAGGAGTTAGTCTCAAAGGTTCCCGAGAGCTCTCAATTCACCAAAAGGCATGGTCATCTACTCAGTTTTGTTACCTTAGGTTTTGAAGAAGACATTATGAGTGTTCTATTCCAGTTCTTTGACCCTGCACATAACTGTTTAACCTTTCCAGATTATCAGTTGGTATCCATAATGGAAGAATTCTCTAAGTTACTGGGAGTACCTGCTCTTGATCAGACACCCTTCACCGATTTAGAGAAAGCTCCAAGACCTGAAGATATTGCAGCAACCTTACATCTGAAGTAGTCCGACATTGTATCTAATTGGGAAATAAGAAGTGGGGTCAAAGGCTTTCTTGCTAAACTTCTACTAGAGAAGGCTCAATTGTTCCTGGATGCTATGAGCTTTCAGGCTTTCGAGGAGATCTTGGCTCTGTTGATCTATGGCTTTGTACTTTTCCCTAATCCAGAGCAACTCATAGATGTGAATGCTATCAAAATATTTCTTGCTCTAAATCCTGTGCCTACTTTGCTTGGAGACATTTTGCATTCTCTTCACACTCGTACAATGAAGAAGTGGGGGACTCTTATGTGTTGCATACCTTTGCTATCTAGGTGTTTTATTTCTCACCTTCCCCGATCAGTGATGAAGAATGAATAAGGGTTGAGGTGGTCCCAAAGGATGATGTCGCTCTCTCATTCAGATATCTATTGGTGTTCCCGATCTCAAAAGGATATCACTATCATTAACCGCTGTGGGGAATTTCCTAATGTTCCACTCCTTAGCATTAGGGGAGGCATTACTTACAACCCTTCTTTGGCTCTATTATAATTTGGTTATGCTCGGAGAGATGGCCCTCATGACATGCTTATCCAGGGTATTGTATTTGATTATGAGAATGATCCTCAAGGTTATCGTCATAGCTTTATGCACGCTTGGGGAATGGTGAATAAGATTGATAGCAAGAATTTAGGACAAAATAATTCCATCCCTTTGGATCCCTACCTTAGATGGGTGCCATCCCATGCTCAAAATCTTATAATACCATGTCCGGCTATCCTACCAGTAAGTGTGGAGCTTGTTGCTAAAGGAGAGATTCCTCATATCGTTCTTCATCCATATATGCTTACTGACCTTGAAGAGCTACAAAAGTTGGATTCAACTGAAAGAAGAAAGGGTCACCTTTGAGTCTCAGTTGTATGCTAGCGAGAAGAAGGTGTTGGAGCTGACAAAACGACTTCACAAAGAGCAGAGTCTTAATGCATATGTCAGCACAAAGAGGAAGCGCCGGTGGGAGACTTGATTCTTAGGTCTTAGGAGTTCATACTTTTGTTTTCATTGTAAGCCTAAAAGGAAATTTTAATTTGAGCTTACTAATAAAAGTATTTGTTTCTGTTTCCTTTTGGTTAACGAATTTAAATCCCACGGATCCTTGAAAACATTGCATATATACATCATTAGATCACAGGTTTTCCAGATATAGGTTTTCTCATCTGCTTACTGTTTATTTTAGTAAAAGATGGCCCTCGAACAAACCGTTAAGGAACTCTAAGCCCAGATCGATCAATTCCAGGAGACTCTCCTAAGCTTACCACAGGGACAGAACGACATGATGGCGCTCACCTCTAAGAAAAAGAAGACTCAGAAGCTAGTTGCTCTCTTCAATATGGGGAGAAGATTCAAAGGTCCTGTTAAACCATTTCCAACTGTCGATATCTCCTCTGATGAAGATAACCAAGAAGAAGATGGTAGAAGTGTCAGGGCTGAAGGTGGAAACAATCAAGGCTCTAGGAAGATTCCTAAAGATAAAGACTATTCCAATGAGCAGTACCCTTTTGCGAATGATAAGTACAAATAGTTGGAGGATCGTCTCAAGGCTATGGAGATCCAAAAAGTGCCTGGATTAGATTTTGAAGAGTTTGGCCTTATCTCGGGGGTTGTCATCCCTCATAAGTTCAAGGTCCCTACTTCTTCCAAATATGATGGCGTGTCTTGTCCGAAGCTTCACCTGAGATCTTATGTTCGAAAGATCCAACCTCATACTTCTGATAGGAAGTTATGGGTCAATTACTTTCAAGAAATCTTGTCTGGTACTCAACTCGAATGGCTTTATCAACTGGAAGGAACCAACATTCGCACTTGGGAAGATTTGGCTAATGCTTTTTATAAGCATTATCAATATAATGCTGACCTTGCACCAACTCAAGTGCAATTACAAAACATGTCTATGGGCTCGAATGAAGGCTTCAAGGAATATGCACAAAAGTGGAGAGACTTAGCTGGAAGGGTGAAACCTCCCTTGTCTGATCGGGAGCTTGTTTATATGTTCATGGGCACTCTGACAGGTCCATTCTTTAATCTGCTGATTGGGAGTTCGTCATCTGGTTTTACTGAGCCAATTCTAACTGGGGAACAAGTTAAAAGTGGTATCAAGAGAGGAAAGATTCCAATAGCTGCATCTTCTAACGCTGTAAAGATGACATTCAATAATAAGAAGGAAATAAATGTAGTTTATAGCCAGAAGGTCCGTAGTAAAAATTACCACCATCAGATTGTGGGAGCGGTGTTGATCTTTAATTCGGAGCCTCTTCAACAACAATAACAACAACAACAATAGGGAAATCAGCATAGGTCAGACGCTCCAAGAAGGCAATTCACCAAGATTAGTATGCCATTATCTCTGGCATTACAACATCTGTTGAAATCAGAACTGATGACACTGCAGGATCCTCATCCTAATCCCAACACCTCCTCTCCTAAGTACAATTCAAATGTGAAGTGTGCCTATAATTCTAATAGTCTTGGGCACGACACCAACAACTGATGGGCTCTGAAATACAAAATTCAGGACATGATTGACAACAAGGAAATTGAGGTTGATCCTCCGGAGACTCCGAACGTGATTAATGCACCTATGTCGAAGCATGACAAAGGCATAAGTGCTATTGACGATGTTCTATATGTTGTTGTTATAAGTGATTTGATTACTCCTCTCTCTATAAACAAAAAGAATTTGTTATAGGCCAGTTTATTTCTGGGTTGTGTTAAAAGATGTTACTGCTGCGCAGTCCAACCCGATGGCTGCAAATTACTGAAGGAAAGTGTTCAGCGCCTGATGGATAATCATATCAACTTAATATAGAAGGTTCCTGTTATACGGTGGCAGAACCGACTATTTGGAAATGCTGGTTTGTGTTTTGCGTTTTGTGTTTGCAAAATGTTGCGGTAAGCAAGAGTCGCCACCGACTTTTATTTCATCCAACCGGAAAGGAAAAAAGTACAGAAAAAATCCTTTTTCGAGATATTCTGAGTACGGGGGGAAGATTATAGAAAGGGAAGGTGTTAGCACCCTTTCTATCCGTGGTTTTCCATGGGCTCTTAGGTACTTGCTCATTTTTAAATTGCTTGTGTTTGTGTGCTTTGTTTTAAAAAGTTTTACTTCATGATAACCCTTGTATCAGTCCTCAAAGGTGTGACGAAGTTGTTTTGAAAATTGTTTTGAAAAAGTGTAAGTGTGAAAAGTTTTGATTTCAGCAAGTACCTACTAGCATCTACTTACTCGAAAAAAGATCATTTCTATTCTTGTTTCCTTTAGACAATGCTATCCTACTATTAAGAAATAGGTAGCACCGTCGTTGGAGTTGTAAGGGTCAATTCGTAAGGGACGTACGATCACTAAAGCAATGTTAGGACGTCTTAGTAATATCCCTAAAGTCTTAAGATCATATTCGAGGCAACATTTATGAGGCAACATTTTCGAGGAAACATTTTCGAGGCAACATTTCCGAATGGGACATTTGATTTTTGTTAGACAGGAGGGCAACCACTAAGACACCCTATACTTAATGATCGTTTACCGAAGGCAACTGAAGTGAAAGTGTGATACGGTGGGAAGAACTGACTGTTTTTTGGAATGCTGGTTTGCGTTTTGCGTTTGTTTTTGCAAAATGTCGCGGTAAGTAAGAGTCGCCACCAACTTTTATTTTATCCAACAAGGAAAGGAAAAAAGCATAGAAAAATTCCTTTTTCGAGATTATTTCTCGGGTTCGGGGGGTTGATTATAGAAAGGGAAGGTGTTAGCACCCTTTCTATCAGTGGTTATCCACGGGCTCTTAGGTACTTGCTCAATTGTTTTCAAAATTGCTTTCTTTGTGCTTGTGGGTTTGAAAAAGTTTTTGTTTGAAAACTTTGATTTAACTCTTGCTTCTGTCCTCAAGAGCGTATGAAGTGTTTTTGAAAACTTTGTTCGAAAAGGAGTGTAAGTGTGAAAAGTTTTTGTTTTTGAAAGAGAAAGTATCTAAGAACCATCTACCTACTCGAAAAAGGAATCGTTCTATGCTCATGTCCTTTAGACAATGTTATCCGACTATTAATGAGTAGGTAGCACCGTCGTTGGAGTTTGAGGGTCAATTCGAATGAGGGACTTACAGTCACTAAAGCAATGTTATGACGCTTTAGCGGTAACCCTAATATCTTAGATAATTTGTTTGAGGTAATCATATCCGAGGCAACCGTTTTGAGGCTACTATGATCTTTGGACAAGAGGACGACCTCTAAAGTGACCTATACTCAATGACTGTGTATGAAGGCAACCAAGTGAGGTGTACCCTAAGAGTGCGCATGTGCGAGTGTGTCGTTTTCAGTTATTTTTATCTTTGTACATGTTAAAGGTGATCTAAGTTGATTTTAGGTTAAAACATTCAGTCTTATCATGCCATCCTATTATCAAACATCTAACAGTTATAATTTGCGGAAATAAAATGCGAAATTTAAATTACAAGTATTTACATCGCCAAAGACAAACCCTTTAAAAATAAATAAAGCGATAAAAAATAAATAAAGGTCCTATTAACTATTACAAACCGGAGGCAAGTACATTATTGGATAAAAATAAATAAATCGTGTGTGGGAAATTAAATCGAGGGCGAATGATTAGGGTTTTGACCCTTTTGTTTAAAGGAAATATCTTTTTGTTATTTTTATTTTAAGAAAGAAATTAACCTAAATTAATTACTAAATTAATAAATTAATAAATTAATAAAAATAAATTATTTTTGGGTTTTTGTTATTTAGGAAAAAAAATAAAATAATTAATATTAGCAATTAAAAGCTAATTAAATCTATTTTAATTTTAATTATTTACAAAAAATAGGTTAAAGTTATTTCTAATTAAAACCTAAATTAATTAATTAGTGTTTATTAATAAAAATAAAGATTAAGATTTGATTAAATATGAAAAATATTTTTGGTGATTTTATTTTATAAAAAGAATTTTTTAATTGGTTAGTAAATTAAACAAAGAAATAATAAAACAATTAATAAAAATAAAATAAATGAGAGAAAGGGGGTATGGGCCTGATTATGGGAGTCTGAATAGCAATTCTGTGGCCCAATTGTGTTGGCCCTTTGTTGACTTTTGAGATCAGGTGTTTGTACGCTGACTTGGCTCCATGTAGACCTTCAGATCCTGGCCACCAGATCTGGCCTTTGGCCATCTGGCTATTACACGGGTGATGGTACACGGTAGGCTGCGGATTTGAATATGCACTTGATCACCTGAAATACAAAATCAAATCGAAATTGGGGGACCTGGGATTTGAACCCAGGTCCTGATGGATAGTGAACGTGCACGCTTACCACTAGGCCGCTTTGTTTATTTGTTAATAATATAAAAAGAAAATATAATAAAATAAAACAAGTTAATGTGCCAACAAAACAAAAATGCGCGAAAATTATTTGCATTGGCCAATCGGAGGAGGACACGATCTCGTCCCTGTAACAATATTACCTGCAGATTTGAATCTGCCGCTAAAAGTGTAGGCCCATCCTAAAATCCATCTTAGGCTACATAAATCCATTCCAAGGCCATGGTTGGGTTCGTTATGGCCTCCTGATCACAACTATGCCCCTATTGATGGTCAATTGTTCCTGAAAAGAAAACGCCCAAAAAAGCTCCAAGAACCCTAGTTATGGTGATTCTTGTTACATATCATATAAACGAAATTCAATAATACAAAAAGTTTGCAAATGTCCTTGTGATCACAAATATGCAAATACTTTGTCCAAATGATGCCAGAATGATGATTTACGAATTTAAGAAAGAAGCGGATCCGCGTGGTACTTACAGTGCTTTAGAGTGCTTGAAAACATGTGGTCTGGATTGCAAAAGCTTCTGGAGATGATCAGCAGTAGATTGAGACAACCCCCAAGTCCTGAAAATGCCTCTAGTTTGAACTTTGATATCTCACTTTTTGTCAATTTTCCAATTTCTAATTCTGCCTCTGCCTGCTTTTTCCAACCCTTGTTTTGATTCCTCTGGCTTGCTTATGTACTAGGGAGTGTATTTGGGAAGGAATTATGGATTGAATCTTCCCATATCAATGCTTGCCAATTTGATTTGATTCACTCTTTACAAACTTGCCAAATCTGCCAAATTTTAATCTTTTTGCCCATGATTTTGTTTGATTCGAGTTTGATGATGCTAATGATGATAATCAAGACCTGAAACAGCCAAAAAATCTTAGGTAATCAAAGTTTTGGATTTTATATGATTTAATTTGATTTAAAATGAGTAAATTCAATAAAAAATCAAATTAAATAATAAAAATAAAATATGGGCTCATGGCTGAAGCTAGGACACGTGGGCAACTATGCAAGCTCAAATCAAGTGGAAAAGAATGGGCCCATTTGACAAAATTTGATGTTTTGGGGATAGTTGACTTTTGGCAATTTTTCAAAAATGTTCAACTTCAACAATGCATAAATTCTTCAATTTTGAACTTTAGGAGGTGTTCTTGGACTTTTTAGAAAGCTTGAGATGTCCTCTAACTAACCCTTTTGGTATAATCTCATTTTGATATTCCATGCTCAAGTTATAAGCTTTGTAAAAAAAAGTGTTTTTGTTGATTTTCAAAAATGACCTATAATGTCCAAATTTATAACTTCTTGTGAGTGCATTTCTTGATCTTTGGGTATGAATATGGATTGTAGGTAATTGCATCCTCTTAAAAATGAGCATTGGATGAGTCATTTACCATAAAGTATGAGAAAGTTATGCTTGGTCAAAGTTGAGTTTACTTTTCCTACAAAACCCTAATTTAGCAACTTTTGAGTCTTGATGAATTTTGAGAAATCCTTGATGAATCATGATCAAACCTTGATCAAATGATGAAATATCCTTAAAAATGATAATTTTGACAAAAAAAGCTTAAAGTTTGACTGTATTTAGGTCACAGTTGGCTTTTGCCCTAGCACAGTCGATTTTTGGACTCTTGAGCAATTGACTGAGCAAACTTCCTCTAAAAGGCTTGAAATTTGACATGGATGATCTTGAGAACATATTAGGACATTGGGGAGCACTTGAGGTCATTTGGACTCAAATATCTTGATGCAACACAAAACCCTAATTTGGGGTTGACTGCCTTAGGAGATAGCTTGATTGTCCAACAATTGAGCAACCTTGAGCCACTTGGAGATTTTTCTTGCAATGTCTTGGGAAATATGAGAGGGAAAATTTTGGGGTACAACAGCTGCCCCTGTTCAATCTTCTTAAACCTGAGGATGTAGATTGACTTTCGTTCCCTTCGTGATTCGAAGGAGGAAGATGATTGAACACTAGAGTGCCCAGAAATTTGCACTCGCATGAGGTGATATCAGCCTTGTGATGTCGGGAATGGGCTTATAGATGCCATTTGGAGATTGCCGGCGGGAGGATGGGCTTAAAGATGCCATCTGCATGAGTGTCGATCACATAAGAGATTCCTTAGCGAGAACTTACATACCTGTTATTGTGGAAGATTCCGCTGGGGAAGTCTGATCTTTGTTGAGATTTAGGAACTTGTATTTACCTTAGCTGAGAGAACATCTATGCTAAGTTTTAAGAACTTGTCTGTAATTCAACTGGGGGGAAATCTGTCGAGATTCTGAACCTTATCTGTAATTCAACCAAGAATAATTCAGTTGAGATTTAAGAATCGGTCAGTACTTCGACTGAGGAGAGTTGCCGAGAGTTAGAACCTTATCTGTAATTCAACCGAGACTAATTCAGTTGAGATTTAAGAACCGGTCAGTACTTCGAATGAGGAGGATTACCGAGATTTAGAACCTTATCTATAATTCAACCGAGACTAATTCAGTTGAGATTTAAGAACCAGTCAGTACTTCGACTGAGGGAAACATCTTCATCGAGATCTAGGAACTGTTTGTACTTCAACGGAGAATAATTCTGTTGAGATTTAAGAACTCGTCCACACTTCAACGGAGGAAAATTATCGAGATTTAGAACCTTATCTGTAATTCAACCGAAACTAATTCAGTTGAGATTTAAGAACCGGTCAGTACTTTGACTGAGGGAAACATCTTCATCGAGATCTAGGAACTGTCTGTACTTCAACGGAGGATAATTCTGTTGAGATTTAAGAACTCGTCCACACTACGATGGAGGAAAATTGTCGAGATTTAGAACCTTATCTGTAATTCAACCGAGACTAATTCAGTTGAGATTTAAGAGCCGGTCAGTACTTCGACTGAGGGAAACATCTTCATCGAGATCTAGGAACTGTCTGTACTTCAACGAAGGATAATTCTGTTGAGATTTAAGAACTCATCCACACTACGACGGAGGAAAATTGTCGAGATTTAGACCCTTATCTGTAATTCAACCGAGACCAATTCAGTTGAGATTTAAGAACTCGTCAGTACTTCGACTGAGGGAAACATCTTCATCGAGATCTAGGAACTGTCTGTACTTCAATGGAGGATAATTCTGTTGAGATTTAAGAACTCGTCCACACTACGACAGAGGAAAATTGTCGACATTTAGACCCTTATCTGTAATTCAACCGAGACTAATTCAGTTGAGATTTAAGAACTCGTCAGTACTTCGACTGAGGGAAACACCTTCATCGAGATCTAGGAACTGTCTGTACTTCAACGGAGGATAATTCTGTTGAGATTTAAGAACTCGTCCACACTACGACGGAGGAAAATTTTCGAGATTTAGAACCTTATCTGTAATTCAACCGAGACTAATTCAATTGAGATTTAAGAACCGGTCAGTAGTTCGACATAACTGAGAACCTAACTGCATATTTCCTGAAAGGTAAAGGTCAGTCGTATGCAATGCATGATATATATCAAGCAATGATGTTCTCAAAATAAATGAGATTGTGTTGTATGATGCGTATGTGCATGTATCATGATGTATGGAAATGTAATGTTTTATCTGGGGAAAATAAATCCTGGGTAGCTGCTGGAGAATAGAATTGGATTCCTCGTTTCCTCTAAGGGTGACGAATGAAGATGATTGCGAGAATAAACCTGCAGGAGAGGATAACTTCGTTGGGGAATAAACTGATGAGGAGATTACTCTGTGGGGAAGAGAAGCTCTGTAGAGGATTCCACCGATAAATTCCGCTGAGGATGAATTACCGTTGCTGGTGATACTGAGTCCTGTTGGGGATTGAATTCTTGTTTGTGAAAGGAAAGAACTCCACTCGGGATGATCTATCAGTTGCGACTTCACTAGGGATAACCTTTTAGACTCTTATGGGGATAATCCTTTGAACTTGCTGGGGACAATCTGCCAAAGTCTACTGGGGATGATTCTCCAAGCTCTACTGGGGAAGCTTCGTCAGACTGCGCTGGAAAAATTTCAGACTCCACTGGGGATATTTTGCATTCTGCCGGGGAATATTCTCATACTTCGTTGGGGAATATTAAGACTGCCGGGGATATTAAACCTTTTTAGTGTTGATGGTAGATGAATTCTGCTTGGGGATAATAATATCGATTCATTCACAGTTGCAAGTCTCAGCTGGGGAGAGCTGTTATTACTGTCTTACTCTACGGGGAGCGAATGCATCTCAATCATATTCTTCAGCTGAATCTACCTTTGTACCTGGTGGATAAAGCATCCGTACATCTTGGACAATTTTATTGCCCCTGTTTCTGATATTACCAATAATTATATTTTGCTTCGCATGTAAATATTTATGAGCAACAATTAATGTCAAGTGCATATATCAAAAATGAACATTGGACGTTCTTTGCAAAACAAAACAGATAATAAAAAAAACAGTTTGAAATTTCTTTGAAAATGAATTGTATTGATTCTGAAGTTTGGCCTGTAAATAGGCGTTTTTGTACAAGAGGCTGACGTCTTGGTAAGAGAACGCCGCTGAATAAAAGAATTTACACAATTTGTGAAAAACTAAACAAAACAGCTATGTGAATAATCCCACTGGGTTCCAACTCTGTTATTGTCTTTATGTTCTCGAGCATCTCATCACTTTGCCACTTGGTTGAAGGTAGATCAGATTGATTAGTGTCGTCCAAGCTTGATAGTCGATACCGAAGTCTGGTTGCAAGGTGATCCAATGAGACATAGTGTTACGCTTTGATCCCTAATTTTTTCCTGGACTGCCCTTTCGGGTTTTCAGTCCACCAGGATACCCCTTTTTGCCCAAGCCGCCTTTTCAGGTTTTCGACTTGCCGGGTGTACAGATTTTTTCATTTTCATCCCTTATTTTTGCCCGAACCCTTTTGGTTCGCCAGGAAGCCCTTATTTTTGCCTAGGCCAGTAGACCTAGCGGGTCTTTGATTATGCGTAGTATTTTTTCACTATGTCTGCATTGACGGGGTGAGGAAGGCAGTCACCATCCATGGTGGTTAGAATCATAGCTCCTCTTGAGAAAATGTTCTTAACCACAAATGGCCCTTCGTAAGTAGGGGTCCATTTGCCCCTGGGATCACTTTGAGGTAAGATAATGCGCTTGATTACCAGGTCCCCAACTTGATACTCTTGTCTTCTAACTTTCTTGTTAAATGCCTTGATCATCCGTTTTTGGTATGTCTGACCATGACAAATAGCAGTGAGTCTCTTTTCGTCGATTAAGTTCAGTTGATAAAGCCGGGTCTGAATCCAGTGATCTTTGCTCGAACCTACATCCTTCATAATTCGAAGAGAGGGTATCTGAACTTCAATGGGTAATACGGCCTCCATACCATATACCAAGGAGTAGGGGTTGCCCCTATTGACGTCCGTGTTGAGGTACGGTACCCATGAAGAGCAAATGGTAACATCTCGTGCCAATCTTTGTATGTCACCGTCATCTTCTGCACAATCTTCTTAATGTTCTTGTTAGCCGCTTCTACAGCCCCATTCATCTTCAGCCGGTAAGGAGAAGAGTTGTGATGTTGTATCTTGAACTGCTTGCAGAGCTCGGTGATTATCTTATTATTGAGATTTGTACCATTGTCCTTAATGATCCTCTCTGGTACACCATATCGACAGATCAGGTTATGCCGAATAAATTGTGCCACGACGTTCTTGGTTACAGTAGCAAAGGAAGCTGCTTCAACCCACTTTGTAAAGTAATCAATTGCCACCAGGATGAAACGATGCTTGTTAGATGCCGTAGTTCTGATATCGCCCATCATGTCAATGCCCCACATTGCAAAAGGCCAAGGTGTCGTCAAGACGTTCAGAGGAACTGGAGGTATGTGCACCTTATCAGCATAGACTTGGCATTTGTGACAGGTCTGAGAATGCTGATAACAGTCGGCTTCCATTGTGGACCAATAGTATCCTGCCCGAAGGATTTTCTTTGCCATGGTGTATCCATTGGAATGAGTCCCAAAAGTACCTTCATGCAACTCTGCCATGATCCTTTCTGCTTCGTTCTTATCCACACAACGCAGTAAGGTTGAATCATGGTTACGCTTGTAGAGAATGCCATTGCTGATGAAGAACTTCACCGCGAACCTCCTCAGAAACTTCTTGTCATTAACAGAGGCACCCTCGGGGTACTCCTGCGCTTCAAGATACCTCTTAACTTCATGAAACCAGGGCTTTTTTGTTACCTCTTCAGTCTCAATGTCACAGCAATGTGCAGGTTCGTCCAACCTTTCAATGATGATCCGGGGAGCCTCGTTATCCCAGTTGACTTTGAACATAGAAGACATCGTAGCCAGCGCGTCCGCCAACTGATTCTCCTCTCTAGGGAAGTGTTCAAAGGTTATCTCCTCGAAGTGCGGAAGCAGTGTCAACACATACTCCTTGTAAGTAATAATATTATGGTGTTTCATATCCCACTCGCCCTTGATCTGACTGATCACGAGAGCGGAATCTTCGAATACACTTAGGAACTTTATCCTTAGGTCAATAGCTGCTCGAAGACCCATAATGCACGCTTCATACTCTGCCATGTTGTTGGTGCAGTTGAAACATAGACGGGCGGTGAACGGAGTATGAGAGCCTTTAGGAGATATGATCACGGTGCCAATGTCGTTACCCAAAGCGTTTGAAGCTCCATCAAAGTACATAGACCATCGAAATCCATCCTCAGGTCCTTCATCCGGTCCAGGTGTCTCACAGTCAGTCACTATCATGATATTCTCATCCGGGAATTCAAAGTTCATAGACTAGTAATCATCCACTGCCTGATGTGCCAGATAATCTGCCAAAACACTTCCCTTGATTGCTTTTTGGGTCGTATATTGGATGTCTACTCAGTCAAGATCATGTGCCATCTTGCTATTCTTCCGGACAAGGCAGGCTTCTCGAAGATATACTTGATTGGATCCATCTTCGATATCAATAGAGTAGTGTGAGTCAGCATATACTGTCTCATCTGGCGAGCAGCCCATGCCAAAGCGCATCAAGTTTTCTCAAGCAACGAGTATCGGGTCTCGCAGTCGGTAAACTTTTTGCTAAGGTAATAAATAGCATGCTCTTTTCGGCCAGACTCGTCATGCTGACCCATCATACACCCCATTGAGTTGGTGAGTACTGTCAAGTATAAGATCAAAGGTCTCCCTTCAACTGGAGGCATCAGAATAGGAGGTTCTTGGAGATACTCTTTGATTCTTTCAAAATCAGCCTGACATTCATCGTTCCGTCTTACCACTTGATCTTTCTTCAGTAGCTTAAAGATTGGCTCACAAGTAGCAGTCAGGTGCGAGATAAATCGGGCAATATAGTTCAAACGTCCCAGAAAACCTCTGACTTCTTTTTCTGTTCGGGGAGCTGGCATTTCCTGTATAGCTTTCACCTTTGCAGGATCCACTTGAATACCTTTATCGCTTACGACGAAACCCAACAGCTTACCAGATCTCACCCCAAAGGTGCACTTGTTCGGGTTTAACCTTAGCTTGTACAACTTCAACCTGTCAAATAGCTTCTAAAGGTGGTCAAGATGTTCTTCCTCAGTCTGGGATCTTGCAATCATGTCGTCGACGTATACCTCAATCTCATGATAGATCATGTCATGGAACAAAGTGACCATGGCGCGCTGATACGTTGCCCCAACATTCTTCAACCCAAACGGCATCACCTTGTAGCAGAAAGTTCCCCACTGTGTAACAAAGGTTGTCTTCTCCATGTCTTCAGGAGCCATCTTAATCTGATTATAACCGGAGAAACCATCCATAAAGGAGAATACCTTATGCTGAGCGGTGTTGTCAACCAGAACATTGATATGAGGTAGAGGGAAGTCATCCTTGGGGCTCGCCCTGTTCAGATCCCTATAGTCAACACACATTCGAACCTTACCATCCTTCTTCGGCACAGGAACCACGTTGGCCACCCACTGTGGGTAAGAAGTAACTGCTAGAAAACCGGCGTCAAACTGTTTCATCACCTCAGCCTTGATTTTCTCAGACATCTCTGGGCGCATTCGACGAACCTTCTGTTTCACTGGAGGACAGTCTTCCTTGGTAGGTAGGCGGTGAACCATAATATCGGTATCCAAACCAGGCATATCTTCATAAGACCAGGCGAAGATCTCAACATAGTCTCGCAGCATCTGAATCAACAGTTGCTTAACACTAGCTTCCAGATTTGCACCGATCTTGACCTCTTTCTTGTCTATCTCTGTACCCAGATTCACTGTTTCCACAAGCTCCTCATGCGGCTGTGTGACCCTCTCTTCCTGAAGTAGCAGTCTAGCAAGTTCACCAGGCACTTCACAATCATCTTCACCTTCGTCTTCGGCTAAGTTGATCGGACTTTCAAAGTCATAACTGGCAGTAGCAGAGTCGTTACCAGTGAGATCCAGAGTGGATGTAAACCTGTATATGTGAGTGTGTGTAAAATAGCTGTTTTGCAATATATAATAAAAGAAAAACAAGGAGCGCAAAATTTGAAATGCAAAAAATGTCCAATGCTTTTATTAATGATATATGTAGATGACACACATAAAGTCGTCACAAATGAAGCCACGGTGCCTGGGGTAAGACACTGGGCCATACAGTTTAAAAATTGTCTGTTACAAAATCAAAACAAAAGTCTCATTACTGGGTGATAACTGAAACAGGCATGGAATCCTTCATTGTCCAGTTGCTTAATCCACTATCGGCAGTTGGGTATATCCAGCTGTCAATATCAAACTCTTCATCATCATTATCCCTGATAGCATTCACCCCTGCGTCTTGTTTAGGCTTTTCTGGTACTCCGAACTCGATCTCTTTAGCATCAATCAGGTCTTGTACCTTGCTCTTCAAGACCCAGTAGTTATCCGTATCATGCCCCGGGCTATCAGAATGAAAAGCACAGCGAGCATTTGCATCGTACATTGGTGATGCAGTGTTGGGAGTCTTCGGGGCCTCCTTTAGAATCACCAAGTTGGTTTTCAATAATTGTGGCAGAATTTGGGATAAAGTCATGTTGAGCTGAGTAAATTGTCTTCGCGGCCTCTCGGCCCTTGGCTGATTGTTGCGTTGAGGCGCAACAGCAGGTCTTGATATAACCACCGCATTAACAGCTTGGCGGTGTTCAGGTCTATTATGGCTCTTTGAACTGTAAACAGCACTGGACTCCTTCTTAAAAGGTTTGTTCTCGGTGTTTGACGAAGCACCCTTCTGTATTTTACCAGATTTGATACTAGCCTCAATTCTTTCCCCGGTCATGATCAGCTATGTAAACCCGAACGATGAACTTCCAATCAGATGGTTGAAATACGGACCCGACAAGGTCCCCAGAAACATATCCACTAGCTCCCTATCAGCCATGGGTGGTTGCACTCTTCCAGCAAGGTCCCTCCACTTCTGAGCGTAATCTTTGAAACCTTCACCCGCACCCATAGACATACCCTGGAGTTGGATACGCGTAGGAGCAAGGTCGGTGTTGTATTGGTACTGCTTGTAGAAAGCAGCAACCAAGTCTTCCCAATTATGGACACTAGCTCCTTCCAGCTGGTAGAATCATTCAAGCTGAGTCCCTGAAAGACTGTCTTGAAAGAAGTGGATCCAGAGATTCTTGTCAGCAGTGTATGGCTGAATCTTCCTAACATACGACCGGAGATGCAGCTTCGGACAAGAAACTCCGCCGTATTTAGAAAAAGCTGGTGCTTTGAACTTGTCGGGAATTACCACCCCAGATGACAAACCTAAGTCTCCAAAGTCCAGACCAGGCACCTTCTAAACTTCCATCGCACTCAACCGGTCTTCCAGTTGTTTATACCTATCCTCAGCCGGAGGATACTGGTCTTCGTCAAAGTCGGTCTCGTTGTCTGAAACCACAGGGCTAGGAGCCCTCCTTTCTTCCTGGTTATCTCCCCCTCCAGATGAGTGGGTTAAATCAACCTCTTCTCGCAAATCGTTTCCGAATCTGCGACCCATATTAAATAGGACCGTCTTCTTCTTCTTCTTCTTCTTCTTCTTCTTCTCTTTCAAGATAAGGGTCTTCAGATCTTGCTGACCCTTAGCTAAACTCATGAACAATTCCTGGAACTGGGCGCTTTGAGCCTGCAGAGCCTTGATTGCTTGTTCAGTTGATGTTTCGGAAGACATGATGTGCTGAAATAAACAGCGAAGAAGATGAGAAAACCTGTAAGGGTACCTGTTATGAGGTGCATGGAATGAAATGCGTATGATATGATTTCAAAGACGTCGAGAGATTCAAATTCGTAAACAAAAATGAAACATACTTTTATTAGATAAACTTTGAATTCAATTGTTCAACAAATGCCCTTAAGGCGTTACAAGAAAGAAAAACTGAAAAGTAAATCAAAAACTAGAAATAATCAAAAAGACAATCAGTGCTCCCATGGTCGTTTCTTGTCGGTGCGGACATAGTTATTGAGGATCCGCTCGTTCTCCAACTGCCTAGTCAACTTTTGAATCTTCTGCTCTTGCTCGTGATACTTTTCTCTATAAGTATCCCGTTCTTCCCTCAGCTGCATCCAGGACCTCTTCAATGCCCCAATGTCAGTAGGCATGTAAGGGTGTAGGATGGTAGGAGGAACCCCCTCTTCATCAGCAACTTCAACAATGATAGGCAAGACGGCTTCGTAGGGCATTCCCAGCTTTTGGGCACGTATGCAAACCCATCAGAGATATGGTTCCATTGGTAGAGAAGTCTTCGCACCTAGCTCGTGTGGATCAGACTTGTGTACCCTATCCCAAGCTCTTATGAATCTGCGGCGTTGCTCGTCACTATCTCCTTGGAAATCAAAGACAATACTAGGCATTAGCAACTCATGAGGTCCTTCCCTTCTAGCTCGCCCAAACTGGCGTAAGGCCAAGCACAAATTATAAGTGATCCCTCCATTGGTTCCTATCAATGGAACATTGGGGTATTCCCCACAATGATCAATAATAGCCACGTCTTCCATACCCTTGATAGTCCAAATGATGTCATTATGAGAGAGAGACATAATCCTATAGGCCCAACCCATGCCTTCCTTGTTCTTCAAAACTGATTTGGGGAGGTGAGAAATAAACCACCTCACCAACAACGGAGCACAGCACATAAGGGTCCCCCGCCTCTGAGCAGTACGGGTATAAATAGAATGAAGAATGTCACCCAAGAGAGTGGGTACTGGATTACCGGACATGATGATTTTTACCGCATTCACGTCAACAAAGGAATCGGAGTTAGGAAACAATACCAAACCAAATATCAGAAGAGCCAGAATGTCTTCAAATGCCTGGAAGTCTAGACTGTCCCAGAACTGATTAGCCTTACCAACCAAGAATTTAGTCAAGAAGCCCTTTGCTCCACTACGAGTTTCCCAATTAGACATTACCTCATCCTTTGTCAGATGAAGGGATGAAGCAATCTCTTTCGGCCTAAGGATCTTCTCCCAACCTCTGAACGGGGTCTGCTCCAGAATAGAGATACCAAGCAGATCAGAGAACTCTTCCAAGGTAGGGACCAACTGGTAGTCCGGAAAAGTAAAGCAATGGTACAGAGGATCAAAGAACTGAACTAAGACACTCATCATCTGTTCGTCCAATTTGGAAGTGACCAAACTAAGAAGGTGCCCATGTCTTCTGATGAAGGAGGTAGTACTGGCATCTTTGCAACCAATTATTTAAGTAGAGTGGGAACTTGGACAAAGTTGATCCTGATAGTGTTTCTACGCATGGGTGCCATGACCTACAAGACAGAACAAAGATGAATCCCTCTTGTCTTTGAAATAGGTTAGTCCAGTGTAAGATGCATGCAATGTTATGATGTCATGATGTCATGATAGAAAACACACCACAAGTATCCACAAATAGCAAACATGGTAAAGACACACAAGTCACATAAAGAGCCCTTAGATTTCAGGCTAGCAAGGAGTCTAAGTACTACCCTCTTTCAGTTTAGTTGGTTTAAACCTATCCTAAAAATAGTAACCGGGTTCTAGAGGATCTCAATATCACTGACTACCCTGGATCGGTCATAATTCCAGTTAAGCAACCTTTTCTTGCAACCGGAATCATCGCGAGAGTTTAGTCTCAATGTGTGTAGCATACTGCTACTGTTCTATGGCCAAGTTGGTCAATTTAAAAGTTCTAAGGTCAGTTGGTGCTTAATGACCCCTTAGCAGACCCATATTCTCCTCGTTGCGCCACAAGGGATATCGGTACATACTAAAGTGCCACACCAACGTAGCTATTGCTTCAACCGTATCGGTCTACGTCGTACAGTTCCCTCACAGTTTATTGCTACTTACCTAAAGGGTATCCTCATATCCGGGTTAGGATCTATAGTAACTCCGATTCAACCCACAATGATAAAGCATACAAGTCAAGCAATTGAAAACATTATGAACTATTCCTAAGGTACACCCCACTTATAAGCTGTCCCTAGCAGAGTCGCCAGTTCTGTGATACGGTGGGAAGAACTGACTGTTTTTTGGAATGCTGGTTTGCATTTTGCGTTTGTTTTTGCAAAATGTCGCGGTAAGCAAGAGTCGCCACTGACTTTTATTTTATCCAACAAGGAAAGGAAAAAAGCATAGAAAAATTCCTTTTTCGAGATTATTTCTCGGGTTCGGGGGGTAGATTATAGAAAGGGAAGGTGTTAGCACCCTTTCTATCCGTGGTTATCCACGGGCTCTTAGGTACTTGCTCAATTGTATTCAAAATTGCTTTTTTTGTGCTTGTGGGTTTGAAAAAGTTTTTGTTTGAAAACTTCAATTTAACTCTTGCTTCTGTCCTCAAGAGCGTATGAAGTGTTTTTGAAAACTTTGTTCGAAAAGGAGTGTAAGTGTGAAAAGTTTTTGTTTTTGAAAGAGCAAGTATCTAAGAACCATCTACCTACTCGAAAAAGGAATCGTTCTATGCTCATGTCCTTTAGACAATGCTATCCCACTATTAATGAGTAGGTAGCACCGTCGTTGGAGTTTGAGGGTCAATTCGAATGAGGGACTTACGGTCACTAAAGCAATGTTAGGACGCTTTAGCGGTAACCCTAATGTCTTAGATCATTTGTTTGAGGCAATCATATCTGAGGCAACTCTTTTGAGGCTACTATGATCTTTGGACAAGAGGACGACCTCTAAAGTGACCTATACTCAATGACCGTGTACGAAGGCAACCAAGTGAGGTGTACCCTAAGAGTGCGCATGTGCGAGTGTGTTGTTTTCAGTTATTTTTATCTTTGTACATGTTAAAGGTGATCTAAGTTGATTTTAGGTTAAAACATTCAGTCTTGTCATGCCATCCTATTATCAAACATCTAACAGTTATAATTTGCGGAAATAAAATGCGGAATTTAAATTACAAGGCGTCAGGTATTTACATCGCCAAAGACAAACCCTTTAAAAATAAATAAAGCGATAAAAAATAAATAAAGGTCATATTAACTATTACAAACCGGAGGCAAGTCCATTATTGGATAAAAAATAAATAAATTGCGTGCGGCAAATTAAATCGAGGGCGAATGATTAGGGTTTTGACCCTTTTGGTTAAAGGAAATATCTTTTTGTTATTTTTATTTTAAGAAAGAAATTAAGCTAAATTAATTACTAAATTAATAAATTAATTAATTAATAAAAATAAATTATTTTTGGGTTTTTGTTATTTAGGAAAAAAAATAAAATAATTAATGTTAGTAATTAAAACCTAATTAAATCTAATTTAATTTTAATTATTTACAAAAAATAGGTTAAAATTATTTCTAATTAAAACCTAAATTAATTAATTAGTGTTTATTAATAAAAATAAAGATTAAGATTTGATTAAATATGAAAAATATTTTTGGTGATTTTATTTTATAAAAAGAAAATTTTAATTGGTTAGTAAATTAAACAAAGAATTAATAAAACAATTAATAAAAATAAAATAAATGAGAGAAAGGGGGTATGGGCCTGATTATGGGAGTCTGAATAGCAATTCTGTGGCCCAATTGTGTTGGCCCTTTGTTGACTTTTGAGATCCGGTGTTTGTACGCTGACTTGGCTCCATGTAGACCTTCAGATCCTGGCCACCAGATCTGGCCTTTGGCCATCTGGCTATTGCATGGGTGATGGTACACGGTAGGCTGCAGATTTGAATATGCACTTGATCACCTGAAATACAAAATCAAATAGAAATTGGGGGACCTGGGATTCGAACCCAGGTCCTGATGGATAGTGAACGTGTACGCTTACCACTAGGCCGCTTTGTTTATTTGTTAATAATATACAAAGAAAATATAATAAAATAAAACAAGTTAATATGCCAGCAAAACAAAAATGCGCGAAAATTATTTGAATTGGCCAATCGGAGGAGGATACGATCTCGTCCATATCCTCAGACCTGTAACAATATTACCTGCAGATTTAAATCCGCAGCTAAAGGCGTAGGCCCATCCAGAAATCCATCTCAGGCTACATAAATCCATTCTAAGGCCATGGTTGGGTTCGTTATGGCCTCCTGATCACAGCTATGCCCCTCTTGATGGTCAATTGTTCCTGAAAAGAAAACGCCCAAAAAAGCTCCAAGAACCCTAGCTATGGTGATTCTTGTTACATATCATATAAACGAAATTCAATAATACAAAAAGTTTGCAAATGTCCGTGTGATCACAAATATGCAAATACTTTGTCCAAATGATGCCATAATGATGATTTACGAATTCAAGAAAGAAGTGGATCCGCGTGGTAGTTATAGTGCTTTAGAGTGCTTAAAAATACATGGTCTGGATTGCAAAAGCTTCTGGAGATGATCAGCAGTAGATTGAGACAACCCCAAGTCCTGAAAACGCCTCTAGTTTGAACTTTGATATCTCACTTTTTGTCAATTTTCCAATTTCTGATTCTGCCTTTGCCTGCTTTTCCCAACCCTTGTTTCGATTCCTCTGGCTTGCTTATGTACTAGGGAGTGTATTAGGGTAAGAATTATAGATTGAATCTTCCCATATCAATGCTTGCCAATTTGATTTGATTCACTCTTTACAAACTTGCCAAATCTGCCAAATTTCAATCTTTTTGCCCATGATTTTGTTTGATTCGAGTTTGATGATGCTAATGATGATAATCAAGACCTGAAACAGCCAAGAAATCTTAGGTAATCAAAGTTTTGGATTTTATATGATTTAATTTGATTTAAAATGGGTAAATTCAATAAAAAATCAAATTAAATAATAAAAATAAAATATGGGATCATGGCTGAAGCTAGGACACGTGGGTAACTATGCAAGCTCAAATCAAGTGGAAAAAAAAGGTGTTTTTGTTGATTTTCAAAAATGACCTATAATGTCCAAATTTACAACTTCTTGTGAGTGCATTTATTGATCTTGGGGTATGAAGATGGATTATAGGGAATTGCATCCTCTTCAAAATGAGCTTTGGATGGGTTATTTCTCATAAAGTATGAGAAAGTTATGCTTGGTCAAAGTTGAGTTGACTTTTCTTGCAAAACCCTAATTTAGCAACTTTTGAGTCTTGATGAATTTTGAGCAATCCTTGATGAATCATGATCAAACCTTGATCAAATTATGAAATATTCTTCAAAATGAGAATGTTGACAAAAAAGTCTTGAAGTTTGACTGTATTTAGATCACAGTTGACTTATGCCCTAGCACAGTCGATTTTTGGACCCTTGAGCAATTGACTGAGCAAACTTCCTCTGCAAGGCTTAAAATTTGACATGGATGATCTTGAGAACATATTAGAACATTGGGGAGCACTTGAGGTCATTTGGACTCAAAGATATTGATGCAACACAAAACCCTAATTTGGGGTTGACTGCCTTAGGAGATAGCTTGACTGTCTAACTCTTGAGCAACCTTGAGCCACTTGGAGATTTTTCTTGCAATGTCTTGGGAAATATGAGAGGGCAAATTTTAGGGTACAACAGAGAGTATACCCTAAGAGTGATATGTGCGAGTGATTAGTTTCAGTTATTTATCTTTGCACATTAGGGTTTTTCTAACTGTATTAAATTTTCATGCAATCTTGTCATACAATCCTATTAACATACATCTAGACGGTTAAATATTTGCAGAAATTAAGATGCGAGAAAATAAACCTACGCTATTACAAGGCTTCGGGGTGGGGATTAATTACATAGCAAAAAAACCAGCGAAAGACGATAAGTAAAAGAAAGTCCTAAATTAAACTATTACATACCGTGAATAGCTACATCAATATTGTAAAAATAATAAACACGCGCGATGAATCAAATACAAGATAATTAGGGTTTTGAACCTAACGTAAACCTAATTGCGATTAGTTCAAAAAAAGTTTTCGTTTTGTTTATTTAAGAAAATAGAGAAATTATTACATTCAAAAGAAGAAGAAAAGCCTAATTCTAATTAATTTTAATTTTAAGAAAAATTGAATTAATTTATTCTAAAACCTATTCTTTTGTATTTTTTATTTACTTGAGAAAAATAGAAAAAAGAAATTAACCTAATTCTCTAATTTAATTTTAATAGTGAATAAATTAAGGATTTCCTAGGTTAAACAAAATTATATCAAACAAACTAAAAATAAAATATCTAATTCTAATTTTTTTTAATTATTGATTTTATGATTTTTTTATAAAAAAAGAATTAATTTGTCTATTAAAGAAAATAAAATAAATATTGAATGATTTTTTAAAAGAAAACTAAAAGAAAAAAGAAAGAAATATGGGCCTGCATTAGCAATTGTGGGGGGTGTTTGAAATTGTGAGCCCAACAAAATCCTGGCCTTTTTGACTTTGCCCAATCCCATGTACACGCTTGACTGGGGCGCATGGTGGTCCTTCAGGGGGAAGGCGTTAGATCTGGAGCATGGGTGGATTGGGTGGTCAGATCCTGATAGTACATGGTGGACCCCTTGACATGTAATACGCTGGATTGCTTGTTAAAGAAAAACATGAATAAAGGCTGGGACCTTGGGGTCGAACCCAGGTCCTTATGCATTCTTCCCTTGCACGCTTGCCAACTAAGCTGGCTGATTTAGTTGTATATATAATCAAAAACAATTATAATATAATAAAAACAAAACAATGAAACTCAAAATGCGCGAATATTCAAATCAACCAACCAGGGGGTGCCACGCATCTGTCTCCTTCCTCCCAACCGTCGTTAGCCCTGGAGGTCTTTACCTACGGACATGGTGCTATTGCTATAACCCCGTGCATTTCAAAAATCTTGTACGCGCATGATAAATGAAACCTAATGGTACCAATCAACTCGTTTCAACCTCACGAGCATCATGGTACCATTATCATTGCCCAATTTCTCCTGTATAAAAAGCCCCTAAAACCAAAGAACAAACCCTAGCCATGGCATCTGCACATACAGGCGTTAAAAATTCAATTGAATCACGGTGTCACGTTGCAAACATCTCAAAGGTTATAAATATTCCAATCAAATATGCTAAATATGCAAGAATTAGTGTATTCAATTTTAAGAAATTAAGCAAACCGTATGAATGTTGTAGGGTGATTATGAGTGTCTCAGGCCTTGCAAACGATCTTGTTGACTTCAGGGATGATCCAATAATATGAATTGCTCTTTTGAAGCGCTCGAAACGGCCTACAGAGCAAGATTTGATCAACATTTTTCTTTGAAAAAATTGAACTTTTCCTCTAACTTTTCACGCTTCCAACCTCTCTCCTTTTGGTCTGCCTTTGTTCATTATCTATAATAGAATGCATTAGAGCAAAAATTTGCATCAAATATTCGCCATTCATGAAGATTGACCAATAATTTATTCCTTGCACAAATCTTTCCAAAACAAGCATTTTCAATCTTTTTCTGTCCATACGAAGCCTTGCACGATTTGATCTTGTCACTAGCTATATAATGACTCTAATCATGCACAAAACTCAAGGTTTAATTGATTTTTGATATTTTCATTATTTTATATTGATTTTATTTGATTTAAATGAAATAAAATCAAAATAAATAACAAAAATAAAAGAATGACAAGTGGAAGGGCTCATGGGTCGTGGATCACACTACAAAAGGTCAACTTGGCCAATGCATAACTCTCTCAATTTTGACCCTAGAGAGGTGTTCTTGGACTTTTTAGAAAGCTTAGGATGTCCTCTAAGCAACCCTTTTGGTCTCATCTCAATTGAGTCTTCCATGTTCATGTATCAAGCTTTGACCCAAAAGGTGTTTTTGTTGACTTTTTAAAATGACCTATAATGTCCAAATTCATATCTTCTTGTGAGTGCATATTTTGAACTTCGTAGCTTAAGATGAATTGTAGGGGATTGCATCTTCTTCAAAATAAGCTTTGGATGGGTTATTTTTGATAAAGTATGAGAAAGTTATGCTTGGTCAAAGTTGAGTTGACTTTTCTTACAAAACCCTAATTTAGCAACTTTTGGGTTTTGATGAATTGTGAGCAATCCTTGAGGAATCATGATCAAACCTTGATCAAATGATGAATGATACTTCAAAATGAGGATGTTGACCAAAAATCTTTAAGTTTGACTGTATGTGGGCCACAGTTGAGTTTTGACCTAGCATAGTCGATTTCTAGGTATTTGAGCAATTGACTGAGCAAACTTCCTCTGCAAGGCTTGAAACTTGACATGGATGATCTTGAGAACATAATAGGGCAATGATGAGTATTTTGGACCTTTGGAACTCAAACATCTTAATGAGGAGTGAAACCCTAATTTGAGGCAGACTGCCTTAAGAGAGAGTTTGTCTGGTCAACTCTTGGACTTCGTTGAGCAATTTGAGGACCTCTCTTGACATGTATTGAGAAATATGGGAGGGAAAATTTTGGGGTACAACAGCTGCCCCTGTTCAATCTTTTTAAACTTGAGGATGTAGATTGACTTGTCTTCCTTTCGTGATCTAAAGGTAGAAGATGATTGGACACTAGAGTGCCCAGAAATTTGCACTCGCATGAAATGGTGCTTGATTTTTGATATCATGAATGGGCTTATAGATGCCATTTGGTAGTTGCTAGATAATTGTCAGAGATGGGCTTAAAGATGCCATCCGAAGAAGTGTCGATCGCATAAGAGATTCCTTTGCGAGAACCCATGAACCTGTTGTTGAGGAGGACTTCGCTGGGGAATGTTGGTCTTTGTCTTGAGAGAAATAGAGTTTTAGGAGCTTCAGTTGTTCGTTACTCTACTGGGGAATGATTCCGGTTTGGGAAGCGGAGGTGAACTTGTGTTTGGTCGGGGTATATGTTGCAACGCGACTTACTGGGGAAATGTGAAATCAATTGTATTTGATCGGGTCCCGGACTTACAGTGTTGTGGACTGTTATCTGGATAGTAGGGTTACTTCGAGATGAAAGCTTGGGTGGTAGGGCTGTAAGAAGGAACCTGGGTAGTAGGGTTACTTTGAGATGAAAGCCTGGGTGGTAGGGCTGTAAGAAGGAACCTTGATAGTAGGATTACTTCGAGATGAAAACCTGGGTGGTAGGGCTCTAAGAAGGAACCTACATAGTAGGGTTACTTCGAGATGAAAGCCTGGGTGGTAGGGCTGTGAGAAGGAACCTGAATATTAGGGCTGTGAGAAGGAACCTGGATAGTAGGGCTTTGAGAAGGAACCTGGATAGTACGGTTACTTTGAAATGAAAGTCGGGATAGTAGGGCTGTGAGAAGGAACCTGGATAATAGGGTTACTTCGATATGAGAGCCTGGATAGTAGGGCTGTGAGAAGGAACCTGGATAGTAGGGTTACTTCGAAATGAAAGTCGGGATAATATGGTTGTGAGAAGGGACCTGGATAGTAGGGTTACTTCGATATGAGAGCCTGGTTAGTAGGGCTGTGAGAAGGAACCTGGATAGTAGGGTTACTTCGATATGAAAACTGGGATAGTAGGGTTGTGAGAAGGAACCTGGGTAGTACGGTTACTTTAAGATGAAAGCCTGGGTGGTAGGGCTGTAAGAAGGAACCTGGATAGTAGGGTTACTTCGAGATGAAAACCTGGGTGATAGGGCTGTAAGAAGGAACCTAGATAGTAGGGTTACTTCGAGATGAAAGCCTGGGTGGTAGGGCTATGAGAAGGAACCTGGATATTAGGGTTGTGAGAAGAAACCTGGATAGTAGGGTTACTTCGATATGAGATCCTGGATAGTAGGGCTGTGAGAAGGAACCTGGATAATAGGGTTACTTCAAAATGAAAGCCGGGATAGTAGGGTTGTGAGAAGGAACCTGGATAGTAGGGTTACTTCGATATGAGAGCCTGGATAGTAGGGCTGTGAGAAGGAACCTGGATAGTAGGGTTACTTTGATATGAAAGCCGGGATAGTAGGGCTGTGAGAAGGAACCTGGATAGTAGGGTTAATTCGATATGAGAGCCTGATTAGTAGGGCTGCTTCGAAATGAAAGTCGGGATAGTAGGGCTGCTTCGGAATGAGTATGGGTAAAAACTGCAGAGGGAGCCTGGGTAAGGTTGTTCTTGTCGCGTCGATGATCACTCCGTTTAGCTTCGAGTGTTGATCATGGATTTACTGGAAATTATTGATAATAACTGTCTTTCCTGAAAGAAATACCGAGTTAGTTATGTGCAATGCATGAGATGCATTATGATGTTCTCAAAATAATTGAGATTATGTTATATGTAATGTATGCACATGTCATGATGGGTGAACATGAAATGCTGACGTAATAATTTGAATATGGGAAAATAAATCCCTGACTTCTATAAAAAACCATAGTTCCTCTACTTCTGTTGGGGATGGTGAACAAATATGACTGTACCAGAGTTTTGCCCCTTGGCTGGTAAATATTCTGCCGGACGAGACTCTATCTGAGGATAACTCTGTGGGGAATAACATTTGTTGGAGAGGAGATACTCTATTGATAGGTCTGCTGACTTGGAGAAATAACTCAGTTGGGGATGAATTTTCGTTGCTGGTGATAGTGAATTCTTGTTGGAGATTGAAATTCTGCTTGTGAGAGAAATAAACTCTGCTTGGGGAAAATTTACCGACTCACTCGCGATTGCGAACCTTAGCTGGGAAGAGTTATGTCCTGTTCGGGAAAGCTAACATCATTTTCTTTGGATACCTTTTACTCTATGGGGAGTGTATGTACCACTACTCATGTGAAAATGAATTGTATTGATTTTTGAGGTTGGCCTGTAACAGGCATTTTTGTACAAGGAGGCTGACGTCCTAGTAAGAGAACGCCACCGAAAGAAATTACAATTTGTAAAAGAAAGAAAAACAGCTATGTGAAACGACCCCATTAGGTTCTAACTCTGTTATTTCCTTTATATCTTCAAGCATCTCATCACTTTGCTACTTGGCCGAAGGTGGATTAGATTGATTGGCGCCGTCCGAGCTTGATAGTCGATACCGAAGTCTGGTTGCAAGATGATCCAATGAGACATAGTGTTACGCTTTGATCCCTAATTTTTTCCTGGACCGCCCTTTCAGGTTTTCGGTCCACCAGGATGCCCTTTTTTGCCCAAGTCGCCTTTTCAGGTTTTCGACTTGCCGGGTGTACATTTTTTTATATATTTTCATCCCTTACTTTTGCCCGAACCCTTTTGGTTCGCCGAGAAGCCCTTATTTTTGCCCAGGCCAGTCAACCTAGTGGGTCTTTGATTAGGCATAATATTTTTTTACCATGTCTGCATTGATAGGGTGAGGAAGGTCGTCACCATCCATGTTGGTTAGAATCATAGCTCCTCCCGAGAAAATATTCTTAACCACAAATGGCCCTTCGTACGTGGGAGTCCATTTGCCCCTGGGATCTCCTTGCGGTAGTATGATGCGTTTGATCACCAGATCCCCGACTTGATATTCTTGACGTCTGACTTTCTTGTTAAAAGCCTTGATCATTCTCTTTTGATATGTCTGGCCATGACAAATAGCAGTAAGTCTCTTCTCATCGATTAAATTTAGCTGATCAAGTCGGGTTTGGATCCAGTCGTCTTAGTTCAAACCCGTATCCTTCATAATCCTGAGAGAGGGTATCTGGACCTCGATGGGTAGGACTGCCTCCATGCCATACACCAAAGAGTAAGGTGTTGCCCCTGTCGATGTCCGTGCTGAGGTACGGTACCCATGAAGAGCAAATGGTAACATCTCATGCCAGTCTTTGTATGTCACCGTCATCGTCTGCACAATCTTCTTGATGTTCTTGTTAGCCGCTTCAATAACCCCATTCATCTTCGGCCGGTAGGGAGAAGAGTTATGATGCTGAATATTGAATTGTTTGCAGAGCTCGGTGATCATTGTGTTATTGAGATTTGTACCATTTTCAATAATGATCCTTTCTGGTACACCATATCGATAGATCAGATTGTGTCGGATGAACCGCGCCACGACGTTCTTGGTTACTGTAGAAAAGGAAGCTGCCTCCACCCATTTCGTAAAGTAATCAATAGCCACCAGAATGAAGCGATGCCCGTTAGACACAGTAGGTTGGATCTCTCCGATCATGTCAATGCCCCACATTGCAAAAGGCCAAGGAACTGTCAAAACATTCAGGGGAACCGGAGGTACATGCACCTTATCAGCATAGACTTGGAACTTATGACATGTTCGAGAGTACTGATAACAATCGGCTCCCATAGTGGACCAATAATATCCAGCCCGTAGGATTTTCTTCGCCATGGTATGTCCACTGGAATGAGTTCTGAAGGTGCCTTCATGTGGTCTGCCATGATCCTTTTTGCCTCACTCTTGTCCACACATCGCAGTAAGGTTGAATCATGGTTACGCTTATAGAGGATTCCATTACTGATGAAGAACTTCGCAGCGAACCTTCTCAGAAACTTTTTATCATTAACAGATGCCCCCTCGGGGTATTCTTGAGCCTCAAGATACCCCTTTACCTCGTGAAACCAGGGTTTATCTGCTACCTCTTAAGTCTCAATGTCACAACAATGTGCGGGTTCATCCAACCTCTCGATGGTAATCTGGGGGGCTTCATTGTCCCACCTGACTTTGAACATAGAAGACATGGTAGCTAGCGTGTCTGCTAACTAGTTCTCTTCTCTGGGGAAGTGTTCAAAGGTTATCTCCTCAAAATGTGGGAGCAACGTCAGTACATATTCTTTGTAAGGAATAAGATTCGGGTGCTTCGTATCCCACTCGCCTTTGATTTGACTGATCACTAGAGCGGAATCTCCGAATACACTCAAGGACTTAATCCTCAGATCAACAGCAGCTCGAAGACCCTTGATACATGCTTCATACTCTGCCATGTTATTGGTGCAGTTAAAACATAGTCGGGCAGTGAATGGAGTATGACATCCTTCGGGAGATATAATTACAGCGCCAATGCCATTACCCAATGCGTTCAAGGCACCAAATGATCCGCCAATACACTCCCCTTGATTGCTTTTTGGGTTGTGTATTGGATGTCATACTCAGTTAAGATCATCTGCCATCTTGCTATCCTTCCGGAGAGAGCAGGCTTCTCGAAAATATACTTGATTGGGTCCATCTTTGATATTAGTAAGGTGGTGTGAGTCAGCATATACTGTCTCAATCGGCGAGCAGCCCATGCCAAAGCACAACAAGTTTTCTCGAGCAATGAGTATCGGGTCTCACAGTCGGTAAACTTTTTGCTAAGGTAATAAATGGCGTGCTCTTTTCAGCCAGACTCGTCATGCTGCCTAGCACACACCCCATTAAATTTTCTAGCACCGTCAAGTATAAAATCAAAGGTCTTCCTTCAACTGGAGGCATCAAATATGGTGGCTCTTGAAGGTATTCCTTGATTCTTTCGAAAGCGGCCTGACATTCATCATTCCATTTTACCACTTGATCTTTCTTCAGCAGCTTGAATATTGGTTCACAAGTAGCAGTCAGATGCGAAATGAATCTGGTAATGTAATTCAGACGTCCCAAGAAGCCTCTAACTTCCTTTTCTATGCGGGGTGCCGGCATCTCTTGTATGGCCTTTACCTTTGCAGGGTCCACCTGAATACCCTTATTACTGACGACGAAACCCAGCAGTTTGCCAGACCTTACCCCAAAGGTGTACTTGTTCGGGTTTAACCTCAGCTTGTACATCTTCAACCTATCAAATAGTTTTTGGAGATGATCTAGGTGTTCTTCCTCAGTCTGGGACCTAGCTATCATGTCATCAACATAAACCTCAATCTCATGGTGAATCATGTCGTGGAACAAAGCGACCATGGCACGCTGATAAGTTTCCCTAGCATTCTTCAACCCGAAAGGCATTACCGTGTAACAGAAGGTGCCCCACTGTGTAACGAAGGTCGTCTTTTCCATGTCTTCAGGAGCCATTTTGATCTGGTTGTAGCCAGAAAAACCATCCATGAAGGAGAAGATCTTGTGTTGCACGGTGTTATCGACCAGAACATCAATGTGAGGAAGTGGGAAGTCATCCTTGGGGCTTGCCCTATTCAGATCTTTATAGTCCACACACATTCGTACCTTACTGTCCTTCTTAGGTACCAGAACAACGTTGGCAACCCACTGCGGATAAGAAGTAACAGCTAAGAACCCTGCGTCGAACTGTTTCATGACTTCTGCTTTGATTTTCTCTGACATTTCAGGGCGCATACGACGAACATTCTGTTTTACCGGAGGACAGTCTTCTTTGGTCGGCAGGCGGTGTACCATAATATCAGTGTCTAAACCAGGCATATCTTCATAGGACCAAGCGAAGATCTCGACGTAGTCGCGTAGCAGCTGTATTAACCGTTGTTTTACACTAGGCTCCAGATTTGCACCTATCTTGACCTCTTTCATGTCTTCCTCTGTACCCAAATTCACTGACTCAATCGGCTTTTCATGAGGCTGTATGGCCCTTTCTTCCTGTTGTAACAGTCTAGCAAGTTCTCCAGGCACGTCACAATCATCCTCACCTTCGTCCTCGGCTTGGTTGATCAGATTTTTGAAGTCATAACTGGCAGTAGTAGAACTGTTATCAATGGGATCCAAAGTGGATATGGATCTACATTATGATACGTGAGTGTGTGTAAGAGAATAGCTGTTTTGATAAAGTGCGAGACAGAAAAGAAAAACAAGGAGCGCAAAATTTGTAATGCAAGAAACGTCCAATGTTTTCTTAATGATATATGAAAATGATAAATAATAAGCCCTCACAAGCAAATCCAAAGTGCCTCGGGCAAGGCACCGGGCTATAAAGTTTCAAACTGTCTATTTAAAACAAAAGTCAATTACTGTGGAATAAAAGAAACAGGTATGAAGTCCTTCATCGTCCAGTTGTTCAATCCACCATTGGTTGTTGGGTAGATCTAACTATCGATACCTGATTCTTCTTCACCATCTTCAATTGCATTAACTCCCTATTTACTGATGTGCAGAGGAGGTCTTCCAATCCGTGCGCGCCTAACAGCCCTTTGAGCCCCTATAGTAAAGCCCAAACCAAATTTGTCAGTTTTGTGCATGAAATCAGGGAGCTGACCCCAATTGGTACACCTAACTTCTTCAATTACAGCCTTGACATCCTTGAGAGAAGCCATTTTTAGCCGAGGTTTGTTGGTACAAACTTCGGTTGACGCCAAAGTCTGAGGGACCTCTTCAAAGTTCTGACAAGGGGTTTCGATGAATTCATCGTCCATCTCCATGTAGCGGAAGTAATTGATATGACTGACCATATACTCCTTTTCACCTCGTACCGTGACAATCTTCCCCTTCACCGGATATTTCAACATTTGATGGAGCGTGGAAGTCACTGCCCCAGCCTTATGAATCCAAGGGCAACCCAGCAAGCAACAATATGATGGTCTGATATCCATCACATAGAAGGTGGATGCAAAAGTATGATAGCCAACTTAAACAGGGATGTCCACTTCCCCGTGCACCATTCTCTTTGACCCGTCGAAAGCCCTGACCACAATGTTGCTCGGCTTTAGAATCAAACCTTCACAATCTAGAAGGTCTAATGCTTTCTTTGGCAAAACATTCAATGAGGACCCGGTATCCACCAGTACATGGGCCATAGTGGTGCCCCTGCACTCGATCGAGACGTGCAGAGCATCATTATGATTTCTCCCCTTAGTAGTCAGATCTACATCTGAGAAACCCAGCCCATTGTCGGCAGTCAGGCTAGCTACGCAATCTCTGAATTGATCGGTTGAAGTTTCCTGCGGCACATGCGCAGTTTTGAGGAATACATATAAAGCCTTTGCATGGGCTTCAAAACACAACAACAAGGACAACATGGAGATTTTTGACGGGGTCTGCCCCAGCTGCTCGACTATGTTGTAGTCGCTCTTCTTGATAATTTTTAAAATTTCCACTATTTCTTGTTTAGAGGTTTCTACAATGATCTTCTTAGGTGCCTCCGTCCGGGTAGGCTCACCTATGATTTCTTTGCCCCCAGTCCCAGATGGCTCGGCGACAGGGGTGATGACTGGAATAGGAACTGGGATAGTAGTTAATGTACTAGCAGATGGAATGACACCATGTTTGTGGACAGTCGAATGGGAAATCTCGGGAGAAAAGAGTCTTCCACTTCTGGTGACCTTGCTAGCCCCGACAATATTGCTGACATCAACATCATCTTCCTCACTCTTTAAGTCTTATTTAACTCCATGGTAATACACATCAGCACCATAGTGCCAAGGGACAGCCTTATCCGAAGTGTATGGGATAGGACCAGAGACAATAATCATTAATAGAACAATTCTTGGGACGGGTGTAATCCTAACAGGTTTTCTCGAGGAAACCTTGGAAGGATTGGCGAAAATGCTTATGATGGAAACATCTTCAATTGGAACCAACAGAATCATAGTCTTTTCGAACAGGATCGCTTTGTTATCCATCAGGTGCTGAATACTTGATTTCAATAAGCGGCAACAAGCAGGTAGAACCGAGCACATGTGGCAACCTTCACCACAACCCGGAAAAAAACCGGCCAACAGCAAATTCTTCTTAAGCGTCATCAAAGGAGTAGAAATTTCTTCCACAGAGGTCACAAATAAATCATCACCCACATCATTTACTCCATGACCATGTTTTGGCGTGAGATCAGTTATGACGTTGGGCTTCTCCGGAGCGTCAAACTCAATCTCTTTGGCTTCGATCAAGTCTTGCACTTTGTTTTTTAGGGCGCAACAGTCGTTTGTATCATGACCTGTACTTTCAGAGTGATAGGCACAGCGAGCATTCGGGTTATAACAGGGAGACGTGGTGTTGGGGTTCTTCGGGGCTTCCCTCAGAGTTACCAGATTGGTCTTTAATAATTGTGGTAGAATTTGAGACAGGGTCATATTGAGCCGGGTGAACTGCCTCTGTGGTCTTTCCATTCTTTGTTGATTATTGCATTGTGGAGCAACTGTTGGTCTTGATATCACTACAGCATTTACCGTTTGACACTGTTCAGATCTGTTTTGGCCCCTCGGGCCATAGACTGCACTAGCTTCCTTCTTACCGGTGAAAGGCTTCTTTACTGCACTTGATGAAGTATATTTCATTATCTTACCACTTCGAATGCCAGCTTCTACTCTCTCTCCATTTAAAATCAACTCAGTAAACCCAGACAATGAACTGTCGATCAGATGATTGAAAAATGGACCAGATAGCGTCCCTAGAAACATATCAACCAACTCCCTATCAGAAAAAGGGGGTTGGACTCTTCCATCCAAGTCTCTCCACTTTTGAGCATAGTCCTTAAAACCTTCACCTGCACCCATAGACATACCCTGGAGCTGAGTACAAGTGGGGGCAAGGTCGGCGTTATACTGATACTGCTTGTAAAAAGCAGCAGCAAGGTCTTCCCAGTTTTGGACACTGACTCCTTCCAACTGATAAAACCATTCAAGCTGAGTCCCTAACAGAATATCTTGAAAGAAATGCACCCACAAATTTCTATCAGCAGTGTGAGGTTGGATTTTTCTGATGTACGAGCAGAGATGGAGTTTTGGACAGGATACTCCCCCGTACTTGGCAAAAACCGGAGCTTTGAACTTATGAGGGATCACCACTCCCGCTACCAGTCCCAATTCTCCAAAATCCAAACTAGGGATCTTCTGAATCTCCATAGCACTCAAATGGTCTTCTAGCTGCTTATACATATCCTCAGTAGGATGATATTGTTCATCATCGTAATTAGTACCGTCTTCAGAAACTGCAGGACTAGGGTCCTTTACCCTTTCTTGGTTCACTCCATCCTTGGATGAGGAGGTCAGATCAGCTGGTTGTCTCAACCTTTCTCCGAATCTTCTACCCATGTTCAGAATACCGACCTTCTTCTTCTTCTTCTTCTTCTTCTTCTCTTTCAGAATAAGGGTCTTCAGGTCCTCTTGCCCTTTAGCCAAACTTAAGAACATCTGTTGGAATTGGGCATTCTGTGCCTGAAGATCTTTGATGGCTTGATCAGAAGACATTTCTGCTGAAATAAACAGCGAAGAAGATGAGAAACCTGTAATAGTACCTATAATGGTGTGTATGATAATGGGATGTGCATGTAATGATTTCAAATACTTCGGGAAATTTAAATTTGTAAACCAAAAAATAAACTAAACTTTATTAGCTTTAAACTTTGAAAGGTTCAACAATGCCTTTAAGGCGTTACAAAGAAGTAAATAGAAAACAAATCCAAAACTAGAAAGGTAAAATCAAAAGTTCCGTGGACGCTTCCTCTTTGTGCCGATGTAGTCATTGATCACTCTTTCTTCCTCGAGCTGCCTGGTGAGCTTCAAAATCATCCTTTCTTGCTCATGGTACTTTTCCCGGTAAGTATCCCTCTCATTCTTTAGCTGAATCCAAGACCTCTGCAACTCCCCAGGATCAGTGGGCATGTAAGGATAAAGAACCATGTAAGGAACGCCCTCTTCATTAGTGGGCTCCACAATCACTGGAAATACGGCTTCATAGGGCATCCCAAGCTTTTGGGCACGAGCTCGGACCCATTGGAGGTAAGGCTGCATCGGAAGGGAAGTCTTTGGTCCCAACTCTTGTATAAACCTCCGGCGGCGCTCCTTAACGTCTTTCTTGTAGTCAAATACAATGTCCTCAAGAAGTAGCTCATGGGGACCATCTCCCAGAGCATGACCAAACTGTCGCAAAGCTAGACAAGGATTGTAAGTTATACCCCCTCTGATTCCAAGCAATAGGACATTAGGGTATCCCCCACAACAGTCAATAACAGTAGTGTCTTCCATAGCCCGGGAACACCAAACAATGTCTGTATGGGCAAGTGACATTATTCTGTAGGACCATCTCAAACCTTCTTCGTTCTTCACCACAGACTTAGGGAGATGCAAAATAAACCATCTCGACAGCAACGATATGCAACACATGAGAGTCCCTCTTCTTCTCACGTTATGAGTATAGAAGGCTTGCAAGATATCACCCAGCAGGGTAGGCACAGGATTGCGAGAAAGGAAAATCTAGACAGCATTCACATTTACAAAGGAATCTGGATTCGGGAAGAAAACCAAACCATAGATAAGGAGAGCCACGACATCTTCAAAAGCCTGAAAGTCCAAATTATCCCAGAATAGTTGAGCCTGGTCTATCATAAATTTGGCTAGAAAACCTTCGACCCCGCTTCGTGTTTCCCAATTGGATACTACATCAGTCCGTTTCAAATACAGGGCTGAAGCAATGTCTTCTGGTCTAGGGACTTCTTCCATACCTGTGAAGGGTACCTGTTCAAGAATGGATATGCCCAATAGGTGAGAGAATTCTTCCAAGGTGGGAACCAGCTGGTAATCAGGGAAGGTGAAGCAATGATGCACAGGATCGAAGAACTGGAAAACTACACTCATCATCTGCTCATCAAGATTTGAAGTGACCAGACTGAGAAGCTGACCATGTCTCTTAATGAACATAGAAGTTTCAGAAACTCTTGAGGCTAACTCTTTAAGTTGAGCAGGTATTTGCACAAAGTTAACTCAAATGGTATTTCTGCGCACAGAAGCCATAGTCTGCAAAATGGAACAAAGATAAATTCCCTTGGTCTTTGAAATGGTTAGTGTAATAAAGCATGTATGTTATGTTATGATGCATGATGTCATGATAAAAAACAACAGGTATGGCTGATAACAGGCATGGCAAAGACAAACAAGTTACACAAAGCCCTTAAGTTTAAGGCTTGCATGAGGTCAAAGGTAGTACCCTCTTAAAGTTAAGTTGGTTTCAACCTGTCCTAGAAAACGTAACCGGGTTTTAGAGGATCTCAATATCATTGACCATCCTCCATCGGTCATGGTTTCAATGAGTGTAGCATCGAGTATCAACCAGTTCCCATCTTTACACCAAGACCAGCTATCCCACTACTTTCTAATGGCCAAGTTGGTCGATTAAAGGTTTTAAGGTCAGTTGATGCTTAACGGCACCACGCAGTGGCCCCGTATTCTCCTCGTTTCTCCATAAGGGATATCGGTACCAACCAATGTGCCACATCAACGTAGCTACTACTTGAACCGTATCGGTCTATGTCGTACAGTTCCCTCACAGTTTGTTGCTACTTACCTAAAAGGTGTCCCTAGATCCAGGTTATGATCTATAGTAACTCCCAAACAAAATCCTTAAAAGTAAAGCAAACAAAGCAATCAAGAGAAGCACTTAAGATGAATTAGATCCTAAGGTATACCCCACTTATTAGTCCCTAGCAGAGTCGCCAATTCTGTTATACGGTGGCAGAACTGACTATGGTGAAATGCTGGTTTGCGTTTTGCGTTTTTGTTTGCAAAATGTCACGGTAAGCAAGAGTTGCCACCGACTTTTATTTTATCCAACCGAAAAGGAAAAAAGTACAGAAAAAAATCTTTTTTCGAGATATTCTGAGTACGGGGGGCAGATTATAGAAAGGGAATGTGTTAGCACCCTTTATATCCGTGGTTTTCCACGGGCTCTTAGGTACTTGCTCATTTTTAAATTGCTAGTGTTTGTGTGCTTTGTTTTGAAAAGTTTTACTTCGTGATAACTCTTGTATCAGTCCTCAAAGGTGTGATGAAGTTGTTTTAAAAATTATTTTGAAAATGTAAGTGTGAAAAGTTTTGATTTGAGCAAGTACCTACTAGCATCTACTTACTCGAAAAAAGATCGTTTCTATTCTTGTTTCCTTTAGACAACACTATCCTACTATTGAGAAATAGGTAGCACCGTCGTTGGAGTTGTAAGGGTCAATTTGTAAGAGACGTACAATCATAAAGCAATGTTAGGACGTCTTAGTAATAACCCTAAAGTCTTAAGAACATTTCCAAGGCAACATTTTCGAACGGGACATTTGATCTTCGTTAGACAGGAGGGTAACCACTAAGACACCCTATACTTAATGATCGTTTACCGAAGGCAACCGAAGTGAGAGTATACCCTAAGAGTGATATGTGCGAGTGATTAGTTTCAGTTATTTATCTTTTCACATTAGAGTTTTTCTAACTGTATTAAATTTTCATGCAATCTTGTCATACAATCCGATTAACATACATCTAGACGGTTAAATATTTGCAGAAATTAAGATGCGAGAAAATAAACCTACGCTATTACAAGGCTTTGGGGTGGGGACTAATTACATAGCCAAAAAACCCGCAAAAGATGATAAATAAAAGAAAGTCCTAGATTAAACTATTACATACCTTGAATAGCTATATCAACATAGGAAAAATAATAAACACGTGCGATGAATCGTATACAAGATAATTAGGGTTTTGACCCTAATTACGATTAGTTAAAAAAAGGTTTTTGTTTTGTTTATTTAAGAAAATAGAGAAATTGTTACATTCAAAAGAAGAAGAAAAGCCTAATTCTAATTAATTTTAATTTTAAGAAAAATTGAATTAATTTATTCTAAAACCTATTCTTTTGTATTTTTTATTTACTTGAGAAAAATAGAAAAAATAAATTAACCTAATTCTCTAATTTAATTTTAATTGTGAAAAAATAAATTAAGGTTTTCCTAGGTTAAACTAAATTATATCAAACAAACTAAAAATAAAGTATCTAATTCTAATTTTTTTATTATTGATTTTATGATTTTTTTTATAAAAAAAGAATTAATTTGTATATTAAAGAAAATGAAATAAATATTGAATGATTTTTTAAAAGAAAACTAAAAGAAAAAAGAAAGAAATATGGGCCTGCATTAGAAATTGTGGGGGGTGTTGTTTGAAATTTTAAGCCCAACAAAATCCTGGCCTTTTTGACTTTGCCCAATCCCATGTACACACTTGACTGGGGTGCATGGTGGTCCTTCAGGGGGAAGGCGTTAGATCTGGAGCATTGGTGGATTGGGTGGTCAGATCCTGATAGTACATGGTGGACCCCTTGACATGTAATACGCTAGATTGCATGTTAAAGAAAAACATGAATAAAGGTTGGGACCTGGGGATCGAACCCAGGTCCTTATGCATTCCTCCCTTGCACGCTTGCCAACTGAGCTGGCTGATTTAGTTGTATATATAATCAAAAACAATTATAATATAACAAAACACTGAAACTCAAAATGCGCGAATATTCAAATCAACCAACCAGGGGGTGCCACGCATCCGTCTCCTTCCTCCCAACCATCGTGTTAGCCCTGGAGGTTTTTACCTACGGACATGGTGCTGTTTCTATAACCCTGTGCATTTCAAAAATCTTGTATGCACATGATAAATGAAACCTAATGGTACCAATCAACTCGTTTCAACCTCACGAGCATCATGGTACCATTATCAATGCCCAATTTCTCCTATATAAAAAACCACTAAAAACAAAGCACAAACCCTAGCCATGGCATCTGCACATACAGGCGTTAAAAATGCAATTGAATCATGGTGTCACGTTGCAAACATCTCAAAGGTTATAAATATGCCAATCAAATATGCTAAATATGCAAGAATTAGTGTATTCGATTTCAAGAAATTAAGCAAACCGTATGAATGTTGTAGGGTGATTATGAGTGTCTCAGGCCTTGCAAACGATCTTGTTGGCTTCAGGGATGATCCAAGAATATGAATTGCTCTTTTGAAACGCTCAAAACGGCTAACATGGCAAGATTTAATCAGCACTTTTCTTTGAAAAAATTGAACTTTTCCTCTGACTTTTCACGCTTCCAACCTCTCTCCTTTTGGTCTGCCTTTGTTCACTATCTATAATAGAATGCATTAGGGTAAAAATTTGCATCAAATCTTTTCCATTTATGAAGATTGACCAACAATTTTTTCCTTGCACCAAATCTTTCCAAAACAAGCATTTTCAATCTTTTTTGTCCATAAATGGCAAAGATTTGATCTTGTCACCAACTGTATAATGACTCTAATCATGCACAAAATCTCAAGGTTTAATTGATTTTTGATATTTTCATTATTTTATATTGATTTTATTTGACTTAAATGAAATAAAATCAAAATAAATAACAAATATAAATTAAACCTTGAGATTTTGTGCATGATTAGGGTTACTTCGATATGAGAGCCTGGATAGTAGGGCTGTGAGAAGGAACCTGGATAATAGGGTTACTTTGATATGAAAGCCGGGATAGTAGGGCTGTGAGAAGGAACCTGGTTAGTAGGGTTACATTGAGATGAAAGCCTGGGTCGTAGGGCTGTAAGAAGGAACCTGGATAGTAGGGTTACTTCGAGATGAAAACATGGGTGGTACCTGTAATGGTGTGTATGATAATGGGATGTGCATGTAATGATTTCAAAGACTTCGGGAAATTTAAATTTGTAAACCAAAAATTAAACCAAACTTTATTAGCTTTAAACTTTGAAAGGTTCAACAATGCCTTTAAGGCGTTACAAAGAAGTAAATAGAAAACAAATCCAAAACTAGAAAGGAAAAATCAAAAGTCCCGTGGACGCTTCCTCTTTGTGCTGATGTAGTCATTGATCATGCTTTCTTCCTCGAGCTGCTTGGTGAGCTTCAAAATCTTCCTTTCTTGCTCATGGTACTTTTCTCGGTAAGTATCCCTCTCATTCTTCAGCTGAATCCAAGACCTCTACAACTCCCTAAGATCAGTGGGCATGTAAGGATAAAGAACCGTGTAAGGAACACCCTCTTCATTAGTGGGCTCCACAATCATTGGCAATACGGCTTCATAGGGCATCCCAAGCTTCTGGGCACGAGCTCGAGCCCATTGGAGGTAAGGCTGCACCGAAAGGGAAGTCTTTTGTCCCAACTCTTGGGGGTCAGATTTGTTCACCATGCCCCAAGCTTGTATAAAACTTCGACGATGCTCCTTAACGTCTTCCTTGCAGTCAAATACAATGTCCTCAAGAAGTAGCTCATGGGGACCATCTCTCCGAGCACGACCAAACTGTCGCAAAGCTAGACAAGGATTGTAAGTTATACCCCCCTCTGATTCCAAGCAACGGGACATTAGAGTATCCCTCACAACGGTCAATATTAGTAGTGTCTTCCATAGCCCGGGAACACCAAAGAATGCCTGTATGGGCAAGTGACATTATTCTATAGGACCATCCCAAACCTTCTTCATTCTTCAGCACAAACTTAGGGAGATGCGAAATAAACCATCTCGACAGCAACGGTATGCAACACCTGAGAGTCCCTCTTCTTCGCACGGTACGAGTATAGAGGGAATGCAAGATATCACCCAGCAGGGTAGGCACAGGATTGCGAGAAAGGAAAATCTTGACAGCATTCACATCTACAAAGGAATCTAGATTCGGGAAGAGAACCAAACCATAGATAAGGAGAGCCATGACATCTTCAAAAGCCTGAAAGTCCAAATTATCTCAGAATAGTTGAGCCTAGTCTATCAGAAATTTGGCTAGAAAACCTTCGACCCCGCTTTGTGTTCCCCAATTGGATACTACATCAGCCCGTTTCAAATGCAGGGCTGAAGCAATGTCTTCTGGTCTAGGGACTTCTTACATACCTGTGAAGGGTACCTGTTCAAGAATGGATATGCCCAATAGGTGAGAGAATTCTTCCAAGGTGGGAACCAATTGGTAATCTGGGAAGGTGAAGCAATGATGCACAGGATCGAAGAACTGGAAAAGTACACTCATCATCTGCTCATCAAGATTTGAAATGACCAGACTGAGAAGCTGACCATGTCTCTTAATGAACATAGAAGTCTCAGAAACTCTTGAGGCTAACTCTTTAAGTTGAGCAGGTATTTGCACAAAGTTAACTCAGATGGTATTTCTGTGCACGGAAGCCATAGTCTGCAAAATGGAACAAACATAAATTCCCTTGGTCTTTGAAATGGTTAGTGTAATAAAGCATGTATGCTATGTTATGATGCATGATGTCATGATAAAAAACAACAGGTATGGCTGATAACAGGCATGGCAAAGACAATCAAGTTACACAAAGCCCTTAAGTTTAAGGCTTGCATGAGGTCAAAGGTAGTACCCTCTTAAAGTTAAGTTGGTTTCAACCTGTCCTAGAAAAAGTAACCGGGTTTTAGAGGATCTCAATATCACTGACCATCCTCCATCAGTCATGGTTTCAATGAGTGTAGCATCGAGTATCAACCAGTTCCCAGCTTTACACTGAGACCGGCTATCTCACTACTTTCTAATGGCCAAGTTGGTCGATTAAAGGTTCTAAGGTCAGTTGATGCTTAACGGCACCACGCAGTGGCCCCGTATTCTCCTCGTTTCTCCACAAGGGATACCGGTACCAACCAATGTGCCACATCAACGTAGCTACTACTTGAACCGTATCGGTCTACGCCGTACAGTTCCCTCACAGTTTGTTGCTACTTACCTAAAAGGTGTCCCCAGATCCAGGTTATGATCTATAGTAACTCCCAAACAAAACCCTTAAAAGTAAAGCAAACCAAGCAATCAAGAGAAGCACTTAAGATGAATTAGTTCCTAAGGTATACCCCACTTATTAGTCCCCAGCAGAGTTGCCAATTCTGTAATACGGTAGCAGAACCGACTGTTTGGAAATGCTGGTTTGCATTTTGCGTTTTTGTTTGCAAAATGTCGCGGTAAGCAAGAGTCGCCACCGACTTTTATGTTATCCAACCGGAAAGGAAAAAAGTACAGAAAAAAAATCCTTTTTCGAGATATTCTGAGTACGGGGGGCAGATTAGGTACTTGCTCATTTTTAAATTCCTTGTGTTTGTGTGCTTTGTTTTGAAAAGTTTTACTTCGTGATAACCCTTGTATCAGTCCTCAAAGGTGTGACAAAGTTGTTTTAAAAATTATTTTGAAAAAGTGTAAGTGTGAAAAGTTTTGATTTAAGCAAGTACCTACTAGCATCTACTTACTCGAAAAAAGATCGTTTCTATTCTTGTTTCCTTTAGACAACGCTATCCTACTATTGAGAAATAGGTAGCACCGTCTTTAGATTTGTAAGGGTCAATTTGTAAGGGACGTACAATCACTAAAGCAATGTTAGGACGTCTTAGTAATAACCCTAAAGTCTTAAGAACATTTCTGAGGCAACATTTCTGAGGCAACATTTCCGAACGGGACATTTGATCTTCGTTAGACAGGAGGGTAACCACTAAGACACCCTATACTTAATGATCGTTTACCGAAGGCAACCGAAGTGAGAGTATACCCTAAGAGTGATATGTGCGAGTGATTAGTTTCAGTTATTTATCTTTTCACATTAGAGTTTTTCTAACTGTATTAAATTTTCATGCAATCTTGTCATGCAATCCTATTAACATACATCTAGACTGTTAAATATTTGCAGAAATTAAGATGCGAGAAAATAAACCTACGCTATTACAAGGCTTTGGGGTGGGGATTAATTACATAGCCAAAAGACCATCAAAATACGATAAATAAAAGAAAGTTCTAGATTAAACTATTACATACCGTGAATAGCTACATCAATATAGGAAAAATAATAAACACGCGCGATGAATCGTATACAAGATAATTAGGGTTTTGACCCTAATTGCGATTAGTTAAAAAAAGGTTTTCGTTTTGTTTATTTAAGAAAATAGAGAAATTGTTACATTCAAAAGAAGAAGAAAAGCCTAATTCTAATTAATTTTAATTTTAAGAAAAATTGAATTAATTTATTCTAAAACCTATTCTTTTGCATTTTTTATTTACTTGAGAAAAATAGAAAAAAGAAATTAACCTAATTCTCTAATTTAATTTTAATTGTGAAAAAATAAATTAAGGTTTTCCTAGGTTAAACTAAATTATATCAAACAAACTAAAAATAAAGTATCTAATTCTAATTTTTTTAATTATTGATTTTATGATTTTTTTTCTAAAAAAAGAATTAATTTGTATATTAAAGAAAATAAAATAAATATTGAATGATTTTTTAAAAGAAAACTAAAAGAAAAAAAGAAAGAAATATGGGCCTGCATTAGAAATTGTGGGGGGTGTTGTTTGAAATTTTGAGCCCAACAAAATCCTGGCCTTTTTGACTTTGCCCAATCCCATGTACACGCTTGACTGGGGTGCATGGTGGTCCTTCAGGGGGAAGGCGTTAGATCTGGAGCATTGGTGGATTGGGTGGTCAGATCTTGATAGTACATGGTGGACCCCTTGACATGTAATACGCTGGATTGCCTGTTAAAGAAAAACATGAATAAAGGTTGGGACCTGGGGATCGAACCCAGGTCCTTATGCATTCCTCCCTTGCACGCTTACCAACGGAGCTGGCTGATTTAGTTGTATATATAATCAAAAACAATTATAATATAACAAAACACTGAAACTCAAAACGCGCGAATATTCAAATCAACCAACCAGGGGGTGCCACGCATCCGTCTCCTTCCTCCCAACCGTCGTGTTAACCCTGGAGGTTTTTACCTACGGACATGGTGTTGTTGCTATAACCCTGTGCATTTCAAAAATCTTGTACGCACATGATAAATGAAACCTAATGGTACCAATCAACTCGTTTCAACCTCACGAGTATCATGGTACCATTATCAATGCCTAATTTCTCCTATATAAAAAACAACTAAAAACAAAGAACATATCCTAGCCATGGCATCTGCATATACAGGCTTTAAAAATTCAATTGAATCATGGTGTCACATTGCAAACATCTCAAAGGTTATAAATATGCCAATCAAATATGCTAAATATGCAAGAATTAGTGTATTCGATTTCAAGAAATTAAGCAAACCGTATGAATGTTGTAGGGTGATTCTGAGTGTCTCAGGCCTTGCAAACGATCTTGTTGGCTTCAGGGATGATCCAAGAATATGAATTGCTCTTTTGAAGCGCTCGAAACGGCCTATAGGGCAAGATTTAATCAGCATTTTTCTTTGAAAAAATTGAACTTTTCCTCTGACTTTTCACGCTTCCAACCTCTCTCCTTTTAGTCTGCCTTTGTTCACTATCTATAATAGAATGAATTGGGGTAAAAATTTGCATCAAATCTTTGCCATTTATGAAGATTGACCAACAATTAATTCCTTGCACCAAATCTTTCCAAAACAAGCATTTTCAATCTTTTATGTCCATAAATGGCAAAGATTTGATCTTGTCACCAGCTGTATAATGACTCTAATCATGCACAAAATCTCAAGGTTTAATTGATTTTTGATATTTTCATTAATTTATATTGATTTTATTTGACTTAAATGAAATAAAATCAAAATAGATAACAAATATAAATTAAACCTTGAGATTTTATGCATGATTAGGGTTACTTCGATATGAGAGCCTGGATAGTAGGGCTGTGAGAAGGAACCTGGATAATAGGGTTACTTTGATATGAAAGCCGAGATAGTAGGGCTGTGAGAAGGAACCTGGTTAGTAGGGTTACTTTGAGATGAAAGCTTGGGTGGTAGGGCTGTAAGCAGGAACCTGGATAGTAGGGTTACTTCGAGATGAAAACATGGGTGGTACATGTAATGGTGTGTATGATAATGGGATGTGCATGTAATGATTTCAAAAACTTCGGGAAATTTAAATTTGTAAACCAAAAAATAAACCAAACTTTATTAGCTTTAAACTTTGAAAGGTTCAAAAATGCCTTTTAGGCGTTACAAAGAAGTAAATAGAAAACAAATCCAAAACTATAAAGGAAAAATCAAAAGTCCTATGGACGCTTCCTCTTTGTGCCGATGTAGTCATTAATCACGCTTTCTTCCTCGAGCTGCTTGGTGAGCTTCAAAATCATCCTTTCTTGCTCATGGTACTTTTCCCAGTAAGTATCCCTCTCATTCTTCAACTGAATCCAAGACCTCTGCAACTCCCCAAGATCAGTGGGCATGTAAGGATAAAGAACCGTGTAAGGAACACCCTCTTCATTAGTGGGCTCCACAATCATTGGCAATACGGCTTCATAGGGCATCCCAAGCTTCTGGGCACGAGCTCGGGCCCATTGGAGGTAAGGCTGCATCGGAAGGGAAGTCTTTGGTTCCAACTCTTGGGGGTCAGATCTGTTCACCATGCCCCAAGCTCGTATAAACCTTCGACGATGCTCCTTAACGTCTTCCTTGCAGTCAAATACAATGTCCTCAAGAAGTAGCTCATGGGGACCATCTCTCCGAGCACGACCAAACTGTCGCAAAGCTAGACAAGGATTGTAAGTTATACCCCCCTCTGATTCCAAGCAACGGGACATTAGGGTATCCCCCACAACGGTCAATATTAGTAGTGTCTTCCATAGCCCGGAACACCAAAGAATGCATGTATGGGCAAGTGACATTATTCTGTAGGACCACCCCAAACCTTCTTCATTCTTCAGCACAAACTTAGGGATATGCAAAATAAACCATCTCGACAGAAACGGTATGCAACACATGAGAGTCCCTCTTCTTCGCACGGTACGAGTATAGAGGGAATGCAATATTTCACCCAGCAGGGTAGGCACAGGATTGCGAGAAAGGAAAATCTTGACAGCATTCACATCTACAAAGGAATCTGGATTCGGGAAGAGAACCAAACCATAGATAAGGAGAGCCACGACATCTTCAAAAGTCTGAAAGTCCAAATTATCCCAGAATAGTTGAGCCTGGTCTATCAGAAATAAGGCTAGAAAACCTTCGACCCCGCTTCGTGTTTCCCAATTGGATACTACATCAGCCCATTTCAAATGCAGGGCTGAAGCAATGTCTTCTGCTCTTGGGACTTCTTCCATACCTGTGAAGGGTACCTGTTCAAGAATGGATATGCCCAATAGGTGAGAGAATTCTTCCAAGGTGGGAACCAGCTGGTAATCTGGGAAGGTGAAGCAATGATGAACAGGATCGAAGAACTGGAAAAGTACACTCATCATCTGCTCATCAAGATTTAAAGTGACCAGACTGAGAAGCTGACCATGTCTCTTAATGAACATTGAAGTCTCATAAACTCTTGAGGCTAACTCTTTAAGTTGAGCAGGTATTTAAACACAAAGTTAACTCAGATGGTATTTCTGCGCACGGAAGCCATAGTCTGCAAAATGGAACAAAGATAAATTCCCTTGGTCTTTGAAATGGTTAGTGTAATAAAGCATGTATGCTATGTTATGATGCGTGATGTCATGATAAAAAACAACAGGTATGGCTGATAACAGGCATGGCAAAGACAAACAAGTTACACAAAGCCCTTAAGTTTAAGGCTTGCATGAGGTCAAATGTAGTACCCTCTTAAAGTTAAGTTGGTTTCAACCTGTCCTAGAAAACGTAACCGGGTTTTAGAGGATCTCAATATCACTGACCATCCTCCATCGGTCATGGTTTCAATGAGTGTAGCATCGAGTATCAACCAGTTCCCAGCTTTACACCGAGACCGGCTATCTCATTACTTTCTAATGGCCAAGTTGGTCGATTAAAGGTTCTAAGGTCAGTTGATGCTTAACGACACCACGCAGTGGCCCCGTATTCTCCTCGTTTCTCCACAAGGGATACCGGTACCAACCAATGTGCCACATCAACGTAGCTACTACTTGAACCGTATCAGTCTACGCTGTACAGTTCCCTCACAGTTTGTTGCTAATTACCTAAAAGGTGTCCCCAGATCCAGGTTATGATCTATAGTAACTCCCAAACAAAACCCTTAAAAGTAAAGCAAACAAAGCAATCAAGAGAAGCACTTAAGATGAATTAGATCCTAAGGTATACCCCACTTATTAGTCCCCAGCAGAGTTACCAATTCTGTTATACGGTGGCAGAACCGACTGTTTGGAAATGCTGGTTTGCGTTTTACGTTTTTGTTTGCAAAATGTCGCGGTAATCAAGAGTCGCCACCGACTTTTATTTCATCCAACCGGAAAGGAAAAAAGTACAGAAAAAATCCTTTTTCGAGATATTCTGAGTACGGGGGGCAGATTATAGAAAGGGAAGGTGTTAGCACGCTTTCTATCCGTGGTTTCCCACGGGCTCTTAGGTACTTGCTCATTTTTAAATTGCTTGTGTTTGTGTGCTTTATTTTGAAAAGTTTTACTTCGTGATAACCCTTGTATCAGTCCTCAAAGGTGTGACGAAGTTGTTTTAAAAAGTATTTTGAAAAAGTGTAAGTGTGAAAAGTTTTGATTTGAGCAAGTACCTACTAGCATCTACTTACTCGAAAAAAGATCATTTATATTCTTGTTTCCTTTAGACAACGCTATCCTACTTTTGAGAAATATGTAGCACCATCGTTGGAGTTGTAAGGGTCAATTTGTAAGGGACGTACAATCACTAAAGCAATGTTAGGACGTCTTAGTAATAACCCTAAAGTCTTAAGAACATTTCCAAGGCAACATTTCCGAGGCAACATTTCCGAATGGGACATTTGATCTTCGTTAGACAGGAGGGTAACCACTAAGACACCCTATACTTAATGATCGTTTACCGAAGGTAACCGAAGTGAGAGTATACCCTAAGAGTGATATGTGCGAGTGATTAGTTTCAGTTATTTATCTTTTCACATTAGAGTTTTTCTAACTGTATTAAATTTTCATGCAATCTTGTCATACAATCCTATTAACATACATCTAGACGGTTAAATATTTGCAGAAATGAAGATGCGAGAAAATAAACCTACGCTATTACAAGGCTTTGGGGTGGGGATTAATTACATAGCCAAAAAACCCGCAAAAGACGATAAATAAAAGAAAGTCCTAGATTAACTATTACATATCGTGAATAGCTACATCAATATAGGAAAAATAATAAATACGTGCGATGAATCGTATACAAGATAATTAGGGTTTTGACCCTAATTGTGATTAGTTAAAAAAAGGTTTTCGTTTTGTTTATTTAAGAAAATAGAGAAATTGTTACATTCAAAAGAAGAAAAAAAGACTAATTCTAATTTATTTTAATTTTAAGAAAAATTGAATTAATTTATTCTAAAACCTATTCTTTTTTGTATTTTTTATTTACTTGAGAAAAATAGAAAAAAGAAATTAACCTAATTCTCTAATCTAATTCTCTAAATTATATCAAACAAACTAAAAATAAAGTATCTAATTCTAATTTTTTTATTATTGATTTTATGATTTTTTTTATAAAAAAAGAATTAATTTGTATATTAAAGAAAATAAAATAAATATTGAATGATTTTTTAAAAGAAAACTAAAAGAAAAAAAGAAAGAAATATGGGCCTGCATTAGCAATTGTGGGGGGTGTTGTTTGAAATTTTGAGCCCAACAAAATCCTGGCCTTTTTGACTTTGCCCAATCCCATGTACACGCTTGACTGGGGTGCATGGTGGTCCTTCAGGGGGAAGGCGTTAGATCTAGAGCATTGGTGGATTGGGTGGTCAGATCCTGATAGTACATGGTGGACCCCTTGACATGTAATACGCTGGATTTCCTGTTAAAGAAAAACATGAATAAAGGTTGGGACCTGGGGATCGAACCCAGGTCCTTATGCATTCCTCCCTTGCACGCTTGCCAACTGAGCTGGCTGATTTAGTTGTATATATAATCAAAAACAGATATAATATAACAAAACACTGAAACTCAAAACGCGCGAATATTCAAATCAACCAACCAAGGGGTGCCACGCATCCGTCTCCTTCCTCCCAACCGTCGTGTTAGCCCTGGAGGTTTTTACCTACGAACATGGTGCTGTTGCTATAACCCTGTGCATTTCAAAAATCTTGTATGCGCATGATAAATGAAACCTAATGGTACCAATCAACTCGTTTCAACCTCACGAGCATCATGGTACCATTATCAATGCCCAATTTCTCTATAAAAAACCCCTAAAAACAAAGAACAAACCCTAGCCATGACATCTGCACATACAACCGTTAAAAATGCAATTGAATCATGGTGTCACGTTGCAAACATCTCAAAGGTTTTAAATATGCCAATCAAATATGCTAAATATGCAAGAATTAGTGTATTCGATTTCAAGAAATTAAGCAAAACGTATGAATGTTGTAGGGTGATTCTGAGTGTGTCAGGCCTTGCAAACGATCTTGTTGGCTTCAGGGATGATTCGAGAATATGAATTGCTCTTTTGAAGCGCTCGAAACCGCCTACATGGCAAGATTTAATAAGCACTTTTCTTTGAAAAAATTGAACTTTTGCTCTGACTTTTCACGCTTCCAAACTCTCTCCTTTTGGTCTGCCTTTGTTCACTATCTATAATAGAATGCATTAGGGTAAAAATTTGCATCAAACCTTTGCCATTTATGAAGATTGACCAATAATTTATTCCTTGCACCAAATCTTTCCAAAACAAGCATTTTCAATCTTTTCTGTCCATATGAAGCCTTTCACGATTTGATCTTGTCACCAGCTGTATAATGACTCTAATCATGCACAAAATCTCAAGGTTTAATTGATTTTTGATATTTTCATTATTTTATATTGATTTTATTTGATTTAAATGAAATAAAATCAAAATAAATAACAAAAATAAAAGAATGACAAGGGGAAGGGCTCATGGGTCATGGATCACATTAAAAACTCAGTGAAAGCATAAAATGTTAGGCCCATTTAGCAAAAAAATGCAATTTTGGACACATTTGACTTTTGGCAATTTTGCAAAAAGGGTCAACTTGGCCAATGCATAACTCTCTCAATTTTGACCCTAGAGAGGTGTTCTTGGACTTTTTAGAAAGCTTAGGATTTCCTCTAAGCAACCCTTTTTGTCTCATCTCAATTGAGTCTTCCATGTTCATGTATGAAGCTTTGACCTAAAAGGTATTTTTGTTGACTTTTCAAAATGACCTATAATGTCCAAATTCATATCTTCTTGTGAGTGCATATTTTCAACTTGGGAGCTGAATATGAATTGTAGGGGATTGTATCCTCTTCAAAATAAGCTTTGTATGGGTTATTTTTGATAAAGTATGAGAAAGTTATGCTTGGTCAAAGTTGAGTTGACTTTTCCTATAAAACCCTAATTTAGCAACTTTTGGGTTTTGATGAATTGTGAGCAATCCTTGAGGAATCATGATCAAACCTTGATCAAATGATAAATGATACTTCAAAATGAGGATGTTGACCAAAAATCTTGAAGTTTGACTGTATGTGGGCCACCGTTGACTTTTGACCTAGCATAGTCGATTTCTAGGTATTTGAGCAATTGATTGAGCAAACTTCCTCTGCAAGGCTTGAAACTTGACATGGATGATATTGAGAACATAATAGGACAATGATGAGTATTTGGGACCTTTGGAACTCAAACATCTTGATGAGGAGTGAAACCCTAATTTGAGGCAGACTGCCTTAGGAGAGAGTTTGTCTGGTCAACTCTCAGACTTCCTTGAGCAATTTGAGGACCTCACTTGACATGTATTGAGAAATAAGGGAGGGAAAATTTTGGGGTACAACAGCTGCCCCTGTTCAATCTTCTTAAACCTGAGGATGTAGATTGGCTTGTTTGCCTTTCGTGATTTGAAGGTGGATGATGATTGAACACTAGAGTGCCCATAAATTTGCACTCGCCTGAGGTGATACTTGTCTTGCGTTATCGGGAATGGGTTTATAGATGTCATTTGGAAGTCAATGACGGAAGATGGGCTTAAAGATGCCATCCGAAGAAGTGTCGATCGCATAAGAGATTCCTTTGCGAGAACCCGTGTACCTGTTGTTGAGAAGGACTTCACTAGGGAATGTTGGTCCTTGTATTGGGAGAGACATAAAGTTTTAGGATCTTCAGTTGTCCGTTACTTTACTGGGGAAGGATTCTGGTTTAGGAAGCGGAACTGAACTGCGTATCTGGTTGGGGTATATGTTGCACCGCGACTTTCTAGGGGAATGTGAAATCAATTATGTTTGATTGGGTCCCGGTCTTACAATGTTGTGGACTGTTATCTGGATAGTAGGGTTACTTCGAGATGAAAGCCTGGGTGGTAGGGCTGTAAGAAGGAACCTGGGTAGTAGGGTTACTTTGAGATGAAAGCCTGAGTGGTAGGGCTGTGAGAAGGAACCTGGGTAGTAGGGTTACTTCGAAATGAAAGCCGGGATAGTAGGGCTATGAGAAGGAACCTGGGTAGTAGGGTTACTTCGAGATGAAAGCCTGGGTGGTAGGGCTGTGAGAAGGAACCTGGATAGTAGGGCTGTGAGAAGGAACTTGGATAATAGGGTTACTTCGAAATGAAAGTCAGGATAGTAGAGCTGTGAGAAGGAACCTGGATAGTAGGGTTACTTCGATATGAGAGCCTGGATAGTAGGGTTGTGAGAAGGAACCTGGATAGTAGGGTTACTTCGAAATGAAAGCCGGGATAGTAGGGATGTGAGAAGGAACCTGGATAGTAGGGCTGTGAGAAGGAACCTGGATAGTAGGGTTACTTCAATATGAGAGCCTGGATAGTAGGGTTGTGAGAAGGAACCTGGATAGTAGGGTTACTTCGAAATGAAAGCCGGGTTAGTAGGGTTGTGAGAAGGAACTTGGATAGTAGGGTTACTTCGATATGATAGCCTGGATAGTAGGGCTGTGAGAAGGAACCTGGATAGTAGGGTAACTTCGATATGAAATCCGGATAGTACGGCTGTGAGAAGGAACCTGGATAGTAGGGTTACTTCGATATGAGAGCCTGGATAATAGGGCTGCTTCGGAATGAAAGCTGAGATAGTAGGGCTACTTCGGAATGAGTTTGGGTAATACTGCAGAGGGAACCTGGGTAAGGTTGTTCTTGTCGCGCCGATGATCACACCGTTTAGCTTCGAGTGTTGATCATGGATCTGCTGGAAATTATTGATAATAACTGTCTTTCCTGAAAGAAATATCGGGTTAGTTATGTGGAATGCATGAGATGCATTGTATAATGATGTTCTCAAAATAAATGAGATTATGTTATATGTAATGTATGCACATGTCATGATGGGTGAACATGAAATGCTGATGTAATAATTTGAATCCGGGAAAATAAATCCCTGACTGCTATAAAAAACCATAGTTCCTCTACTTCTGTTGGGGATGGTTAACAAAGATGATTGTGCCGGAGTTTTGCCCATTGGCTGGTAAATATTCTGCAGGGCGAGACTCTGTCTGAGCATAACTCTTTGGGGAATAACTTTGTTGGAGAGGAGATACTTTGTTGATAGGTCTGCTGACTTGGAGAATTAACTCAGTTAGGGATAAATTTTCGTTGCTGGTGATAGTGAATTCTTGTTGGAGATTGAAATTCTGCTTGTGAGAGAAATAAACTCTGCTTGGGGAAAAATTTACCGACTCACTCGCGATTGTGAACCTCAGCTGGGAAGAGTTATGTCCTGTTCGGGAAAGCTAACATCTTTGGATACCTTTTACTCTATGGGGAGTGTATGTACCACTACTCATATTCTCAAGCTGGCTCTATCCTTGTACCTGATGGGCAGAGTAATTGTAAGGCTTGGGCACTTCTTGTTTTCCCTGTTCCTGGAATTACAAGTAATCGTCTTTTGTTTCTTATGTAGATATTTATGAGCAACAATTATTTTCAAATGTATATATCAAAAAATCATTGGACGTTCTTGCAAAACAAAACAGAAAAAGAAAAACAAGTTGAAATTTCTTGTGAAAATGAATTGTATTGATTTTTGAAGTTGGCTTGTAACAGGCATTTTTGTACAAGGAGGCTGACGTCCTAGTAAGAGAACGCCACCGAAAGAAATTACAATTTGTAAAAGAAAGAAAAACAGCTATGTGAAACGACCCCATTGGGTTCCAACTCTGCTATTGCCTTTATATCTTCAAGCGTCTCATCACTTTGCTACTTGGCCGAAGGTGGATTAGATTGATTGGCACCGTCCGAGCTTGATAGTCGATACCGAAGTATGGTTGCAGGATTCCAATGAGACATAGTGTTACGCTTTGATCCCTAATTTTTGCCTGGACCGCCCTTTCTGGTTTTCGGTCCACCGGGATGCCCTTTTTTGCCCAAGTCACCTTTTCAGGTTTTTGACTTACCGGGTGTATAGTTTTTTTTTATTTTCATCCCTTACTTTTGCCCGAACCCTTTTGGTTCGCCGGGAAGCCCTTATATTTGCTTAAGCCAGTCAACCTAGCGGGTCTTTGATTTGGCGTGGTATTTTTTTACTATGTCTGCATTGACAGGGTGAGGAAGGTCGTCACCATCCATGTTGGTTAGAATCATAGCTCCTCCCGAGAAAATATTCTTAACCACAATTGCCCTTCGTACGTGGGAGTCCATTTTCCCCTGGGATCACCTTGCGGTAGTATGATGCGTTTGATCACCAGATCCCCGACTTGATATTCTTGACGTCTGACTTTCTTGTTAAAAGCCTTGATCATTTGCTTTTGATATGTCTGACCATGACAGATAGCAGTAAGTCTCTTCTCATCGATTAAATTTAGCTGATCAAGTCAGGTTTGGATCCAGTCGTCTTCGTTCAAACTCGCATCCTTCATAATCCTGAGAGATGGTATCTGGACCTCGATGGGTAGGACTGCCTCCATGCCATACACCAAAGAGTAGGGTGTTGCCCCTATCGATGTTCGTGCTGAGGTACGGTACCCATGAAGAGTGAATGGTAACATCTCATGCCAGTCTTTGTATGTCACCGTCATCTTCTACACAATCTTCTTGATGTTCTTGTTAGCCGCTTCAACAGCCCCATTCATCTTCGGCCGGTAGGGAGAAGAGTTATGATGCTGAATCTTGAATTGTTTGCAGAGCCCAGTGATCATTGTGTTATTGAGATTTGTACCATTGTCAGTAATGATCCTTTCTGGTACACCATATCGATAGATCAGATTGTGTCGGATGAACCGCGCCACGACGTTCTTGGTTACTGTAGCAAAGGAAGCTGCCTCCACCCATTTTGTAAAGTAATCAATAGCCACCAGAATAAAGCGATGCCCGTTAGACGCAATAGGTCGGATCTCGCCGATCATGTCAATGCCCCACATTGCAAAAGGCCAAGGAGCTGTCAAAACATTCAGGGGAACCGAAGGTACATGCACCTTATCAGCATAGACTTGGCACTTATGACAGGTTCGAGAGTACTGATAACAATCAGCTTCCATAGTGGACCAATAATATCCAGCCCGTAGGATTTTCTTCGCCATGGTATGTCCACTGGAATGAGTTCCGAAAGTGCCTTCATGTAGGTCTGCCATGATCCTTTCTGTCTCGCTCTTGTCCACACATTGCAATAAGGTTGAATCATGGTTACGCTTATAGAGGATTCCATTACTGATGAAGAACTTCGCAGCGAACCTTCTCAGAAACTTCTTATCATTAACAGATGCCTCGCTCAAGATACCTCTTTACCTCGTGAAACCAGGGTTTATCTGCTACCTCTTCAGTCTCAATGTCACAGCAATGTGCGGGTTCATCCAACCTCTCGGTGGTAATTTGGGGAGCTTCATTGTCCCACCTGACTTTGAACATAGAAGACATGGTAGCTAGCGCGTCCGCCAACTGGTTCTCTTCTCTGGGAAAGTGTTCAAAGGTTATCTCCTCAAAATATGGGAGCAACGTCAGTACATATTCTTTGTAAGGAATAAGATTCGGGTGCTTCATATCCCACTCGCCATTGATCTGACTGATCACCAGAGCGGAATCTTAGAATACACTTAAGGACTTAATGCTCAGATCAATAGCAGCTCGAAGACCCATGATACATGCTTCATACTCCGCCATGTTGTTGGTGCAGTTAAAACATAGTCAGGCGGTGAACGGAGTATGACAGCCTTTAGGAGACATAATTGCAGCGCCAATGCCATTACCCAATGCGTTCGAGGCTCCATCAAAATACATAGACCATCAGAATACCTTTTCGAGTCCTTCATTCGGTCTAGGTTTTTTGCAGTCGGTCACCAACATGATATTCTCATCCGGGAACTCAAAGTTCATGGAGTGGTAGTCATCCACGGCCTGATGCGCCAAATGATCCGCCAATACACTCCCTTTGATTGCTTTTTGGGTTGTGTATTAGATATCATACTCGGTTAAGATCATCTGCCATCTTGCTATTCTTCCGGAGAGAGCATGCTTCTCGAAAGTATACTTGATCAGATCCATCTTTGATATAAGTAAGGTGGTGTGAGTAAGCATATACTCTCTCAACCGGCGAGCGGCCCATGCCAAAGCGCAGTAAGTTTTCTCGAGCAATGAGTATCGAGTCTCACAGTTGGTAAAATTTTTGCTAAAGTAATAAATGGCGTGCTCTTTTCGGTAAGACTCGTCATGCTTCTCCAGCACACACCCCATTGAATTGTCTAGCACCGTCAAGTATAAAATCAAAGGTCTTCCTTCAACTGGAGGCATCAAAATTGGTGGCTCTTGAAGGTATTCCTTGATTCTTTCGAAAGCGGTCTGACATTCATCATTCCATTTTACCGTTTGATCTTTCTTCAGTAGCTTGAAGATTGGCTCACAAGTAGCAGTCAGATGCGAAATGAATCTGGCAATGTAATTCAGACGTCCCAAGAAGCCTTTAACTTCCTTTTCTGTGCAGGGTGCCGACATCTCTTTATGGCCTTTACCTTTGCAGGGTCCACCTGAATACCCTTATCACTGACGACGAAACCCAACAATTTGCCAGGCCTTACCCCGAAGGTGCACTTGTTCGGGTTTAACCTCAGCTTGTACATCTTCGACCTGTTAAATAGTTTCTGGAGATGATCTAGGTGCTCTTCCTCAGTTTTAGACCTAGCTATCATGTCATCAACATAAACCTCAATCTCATGGTGAATCATGTCGTGGAACAAAGCGACCATGGCGCGCTGATAAGTTGCCCCAGCATTCTTCAACCCGAAAGGCATTACCTTGTAACACAAGGTGCCCCACTGTGTAATGAAGGTCATCTTTTCCATGTCTTCATGAGCCATTTTGATCTGGTTGTAGCTAGAAAAACCATCCATGAAGGAGAAGATCTTGTTCTGCGTGGTGTTGTCGACCATAACATCAATGTGAGGAAGTGGGAAGTCATCCTTGGGGCTTGCACTATTCATATCTCTATAGTCCACACACATTTGTACCTTACTATCCTTCTTAGGTACCGGAACAACGTTGCCAACCCACTACGGATAAGAAGTAACAGCTAAGAACCCTGTGTCGAACTGTTTCATAACTTCTGCTTTGATTTTCTCTAACATTTCAGGGCGCATACGACGAACTTTCTATTTTACCGGAGGACAATCTTCTTTGGTTGGCAGGCGGTGTACCACAATATCAGTGTCCAAACCAGACATATCTTCATAGGACCAAGCGAAGATCATGACCTAGTCGCGTAGCATCTGTATTAACCGTTATTTGACACTAGGCTCTAGATTTGCACCTATCTTGACCTCTTTCCTATCTTCCTCTGTACCCAAATTCACTGACTCAACCGACTCTTCATGAGGCTGTATGGCCCTTTCTTCCTGATGTAACAGTCTAGCAAGTTCTCCAGGCACCTCACAATCATCCTCACCTTCGTCCTCAACTTGGTTGATCGGATTTTTGAAGTCATAACAGGCAATAGACGAACTGTTATCAATGGGATCCAAAGTGGATATAGATCTGCATTATGATATGTGAGTGTGTGTAAGAGAATAGTTGTTTTGATAAAGTGCGAGACAGAAAAGAAAAACAAGGAGCGCCAAATTTGTAATGCAAGAAACATCCAATGTTTTATTAATGATATATGAAAATGATAAATAATAAGCCCTCACAAGCAAAGCCAGAGTGCCTCGGGAAAGGCACCAGACTATAAAGTTTCAAACTGTCTATTTAAAACAAAAGTCAATTACTGTGGAATAAAAGAAACGGGTATGAAGTCCTTCGCCGTTTAGTTGTTCAATCCACCATTGGTTGTTGGGTAGATCCATCTATCGATACCTGAATCTTCTTCACCATCTTCATTTTGCATTAATCCCTGATTGCTGATGTGTAGAGAAGGTCTTCCAATCCGTGCACGCCTAACAGCCCTTTGAGCCCCTATAGTAAAGCCCAAACCAAATTTGTCAGTTTTGTGCGTGAAATCAAGGAGCTGACCCCAATTGGTACACCCACCTTCTTCAATTACAGCCCTGGCATCCTTGACAGAAGCTATCTTTAGCGTAGGTTTATTGGTAGCAACTTTAGTTAACGCCAAAGTTTGAGGGACCTCTACAATGTTCTGACAAGGGGTTTCGATGAATTCCCCATCCATCTCCACGTAGTGGAAGGAATTGAGATGACTCACCATATACTTCTTTTCACCTTGTACCGTGACAATCTTGCTTGCTGGGTCGCCCTTGGATTCATAAGGCTGGGGCAGTGACTTCCACGCTCCATCAAATGTTGAAATATCCGGTGAAGGGGAAGATTGTCATGGTACGAGGTGAAGAGGAGTATATGGTGAGTCATCTCAATTCCTTTCGCTACATGGAGATGAACGGGGAATTCATCGAAACCCCTTGTCAGAACTTTGAAGAGGTCCCTGAGACTTTAGTGTCAACTGAAGTTGCTACCAACAAACCTCCGCTAATGATGGCTTCTCTCAAGGATGCCAGGGCTATAATGGAAGAAGGTGGGTGTACCAATTGGGGTCAGCTCCCTGATTTCACGCACAAAACTGACAAATTTGGTTTGGGCTTTACTACAGGGGCTCAAAGGGCTGTTAGGCGCGCACGGATTGGAAGACCTCCTCTGCACATCAGCAATCGGGGAGTTAATGCAATTGAAGATGGTGAAGAAGATTCAGGTGTCGACAGTTGGATCTACCCAACAACTAATGGTGGATTGAACAACTGGACGGCGAAGGACTTTATACCTGTTTCTTTTATTCCACAGTAATTGACTTTTGTTTTAAATAGACCGTTTGAAACTTTATAGCCCGGTGCCTTGCTCGAGGCACTTTGGCTTTGCTTGTGAGGGCTTATTATTTATCATTTTCATATATCTTTAATAAAATATTGGACGTTTCTTGCATTACAAATTTTGCGCTCCTTGTTTTTCTTTTCTGTCTCGCACTTTATTAAAACAACTATTCTCTTACACACACTCACGTATCACAATGCAGATCCATATCCACTCTGGATCCCATTGATAACAGTTCTGCTACTGCCAGTTATGACTTCAAAAATCCGATCAACCAAGCCGAGGACGAAGGTGAGGATGATTGTGAGGTGCCTGGAGAACTTGCTAGACTGTTACAGCAGGAAGAAAGGGCCTAACAGCCTCATGAAGAGCCGGTTGAGTTAGTGAATTTGGGTACAGAGGAAGACAGGAAAGAGGTCAAGATAGGTGCAAGTCTAGAGCCTAGTGTCAAATAATGGTTAATACAGATGCTACGCGACTACGTCGAGATCTTTGCTTGGTCCTATGAAGATATGCCAGGTTTGGACACTAATATTGTGGTACACCGCGTGTCAACCAAAGAAGACTGTTCTCCGGTAAAACAGAAATTTTGTCGTATGCACCTTGAAATGTCAGAGAAAATTAAAGCAGAAGTCATGAAACAGTTCGACGCAGGGTTATTAGCTATTACTTATCCGCAGTAGGTTGCCAACGTTGTTCCGGTACCTAAGAAGGACGATAAGGTACGAATGTGTATGGAATATAGAGATCTGAATAGGGCAAGCCCCAAGGATGACTTCCCACTTCCTCACATTGATGTTCTGGTCGACAATACCGCGCAGCACAAGATCTTCTCCTTCATGGATGGTTTTTTTGGCTACAACTAGATCAAAATGGCTCCTAAAGACATGGAAAAGACGACCTTCGTTACATAGTGGGGCACCTTCAGTTACAAGGTAATGCCTTTCGGGTTGAAGAATGCTGGGGCAACTTATTAGCGCGCCATGGTCGCTTTGTTCCACGACATGATTCACCATGAGATTGAGGTTTATGTTGATGACATGATAGCTAGGTATCAGACTGAGGAAGAGCACCTAGATCATCTCCAGAAACTATTTGACAGGTCGAAGATGTACAAGCTGAGGTTAAACCCGAACAAGTGCACCTTCGGGATAAGGTCTGGCAAACTAGTGGGTTTTATCGTCAGTGATAAGGGTATTCAGGTGGACCCTGCAAAGGTAAAGACAATACAAGAGATGTCGGCACCCTTATAGAAAAGGAAGTTAGAGGCTTCTTGGGACGTCTGAATTACATTGCCAGATTCATTTCGCATCTGACTGCTACTTGTGAGCCAATCTTCAAGCTGCTGAAAAAAAAGATCAAGTGGTAAAATGGAATGATGAATGTCAGACCGCTTTCGAAAGAATCAAGGAATACCTTCAAGAGCCATAAATTTTGATGCCTCCAGTTGAAGGAAGACCTTTGATTTTATACTTGACGGTGCTAGACAATTCAATGGGGTGTGTGCTGGGGAAGCATGACGAGTCTGGCCAAAAAGAGTACGCCATTTATTACCTTAGCAAAATGTTTACCGACTGTGAGACCCGATACTCAATCCTCGAGAAAACTTGTTGCGCTTTGGCATGGGCTGCTCGCCGGTTGAGACAGTATATGCTGACTCACACCACCTTACTAATATCAAAGATGGATCCGATCAAGTATATTTTCGAGAAGCCTGCTCTCTCCAGAAGGATAACAAGATGGAAGATGATCTTAACCGAGTATGACATCCAATACACAATCCAAAAATCAATCAAGGGGACTGTATTGGCGGATCATTTGGCGCATCAGGCCGTGGATGACTACCAGTCCATGAACTTCGAGTTCCCGGATGAGAATATCATATTGGTGACCGACTGCGAAAAACCTGGACCGAATGAAGGACCCGAAGAGGGATCCCGATGGTCTATGTATTTTGATGGAGCCTCGAACGCATTGGGTAATGGAATTGGCGCTGTAATTATATCCCCCAAAGGCTGTCATACTCTGTTCACCGCCCTACTATGTTTTAACTGCACCAACAACATGGCGGAGTATGAAGCATGTATCATGGGTCTTCGAGCTGCTATTGATCTGTGGATTAAGTCCTTGAGTGTATTCAGAGATTCCGCTCTGGTGATCAGTCAGATCAAAGGTGAGTGGGATACAAAGCACCCAAATCTTATTCCTTACAAAGAATATGTACTTACGTTGCTCCCAGATTTTGAGGAGATAACCTTTGAACACTTCCCCAGAGAAGAGAACTAGTTACCGGACGCGCTAGCTACTATGTCTTCTATGTTCAAAGTCAGGTGGGACAATGAAGCTCCCCAGATTACCATCGAGAGGTTGGATGAACCTGCACATTGCTGTGACATTGAGACTGAAGAGGGGGCATCTGTTAATGATAAGAAGTTTCCGAGAAGGTTCACTGTGAAGTTCTTCGTCAGTAATGGAATCCTCTATAAGCGTAACCATGATTCAACCTTACTGCGATGTGTGGACAAGAGTGAGGCAGAAAGGATCATGGCAGACCTACATGAAGGCACGTTCGGAACTCATTTCAGTGGACATACCATGGTGAAGAAAATCCTACGGACTGGATATTATGGGTCCACTATGGAAGGTGATTGTTATCAGTAGTCTCTAACCTGTCATAAGTGCCAAGTCTATGCTGATAAGGTGGATGTACCTCCGGTTCCCCTAAATGTTTTAATAGCTCCTTATCCTTTTGCAATGTGGGGCATTGACATGATCGGCGAGATCCGACCTACTGCGTCTAACGAGCATCGCTTTATTCTGGTAGCTATTGATTACTTTACAAAATGGGTGGAGACAACTTCCTTTGCTACAGTAACCAAGAACGTCGTGGCGCGGTTCATCTGACACAATCTGATCCGTCGATATGGTGTACCAGAAAGGATCATTACTGACAATGGTACAAATCTCAATAACACAATGATCACCGAGCTCTCCAAACAATTCAAGATTCAACATCATAACTCTTCTCCCTACCGGCCGAAGATGAATGGGGCTGTTGAAGCGGCTAGCAAGATCACAAGAAGTGGAAGACTCTTTTCTCCTGAGATTTCCCCTCTGACTGTCCACAGACCAGGTGTCATTCCATCTTCTAGTACATCAACTACTATTCCAGTTCCTATTCTAGTCATAACCCCTGTCCCCGAGCCATTTGGGACTCGGGGCAAAGAAATCATAGGTGAGCCTGCCCGGACGGAGGCACCTAAGGAGATCATTGTAGAAACCTCTAAACAAGAAATAGAGGAAATTTTAAAGATTATCAAGAAGAGCAACTATAACATAGTTGAGCAGCTGGGGCAGACCCCGTAAAAAATCTCTATGTTGTCCTTATTCCTATGTTCTGAAGCCCATGCAAAGGCATTAATTGCATTCCTCAAAACCGCGCATGTGCCGCAGGAAACTTCAGCTGATCAATTCAAATATTGCGTAGCTAGCCTGACTGCCGACAATGGGCTGGGTTTCTCAGATGCAGATCTGACTGCTAAGGGGAGAAATCATAACGATGCTCTATACATCTCGATCGAGTGCAGGGGCACCACTATGGCCCATGTACTGGTGGATAGGTCCTCATTGAATGTTCTGCCAAAAAAAGCGTTAGACCGTCTAGATTGTGAAGGTTTGATTCTAAAGCCGAGCAACATTGTGGTCAGGGCTTTCGACAGGTCAAAGAGAATGGTGCACGGGGATGTGGACATCCCTATTAAAGTTGGCTCTCATACTTTTGCATCCACCTTCTATGTGATGGATATCAGGCCATCATATTCTTGCTTGCTGGGTCTCCCTTGGATTCATAAGGCTGGGGCAGTGACTTCCATGCTCCATCAAATGTTGAAATATCCGGTGAAGGGGAAGATTGTCACGGTACGAGGTGAAGAGGAGTATATGGTGACTCATCTCAATTCCTTCTGCTACGTGGAGATGGATGGGGAATTCATCGAAACCCCTTGTCAGAACTTTGAAGAGGTCCCTTAGACTTTGGCGTCAACTGGAGTTGCTACCAACAAACCTCCGCTAAAGATGGCTTCTCTCAAGGATGACAGGGCTGTAACTGAAGAAGGTGGGTGTACCAATTGGGGTCAGCTCCCTGATTTCATGCACAAAACTGACAAATTTGATTTGGGCTTTACTACAGGAGCTAAAAGGGTTGTTAGGCGCGCACGGATTGGAAGACCTCCTCTGCACATCAGCAATCAGGGAGTTAATGCAATTGAAGATGGTGAAGAAGATTCAGGTATCGACAGCTGGATCTACCCAACAACCAATGGTGGATTGAACAACTGGACGGCGAAGGACTTCATAACTGTTTCTTTTATTCCACAGTAATTGACTTTTGTTTTAAATAGACAGTTTAAAACTTTATAGCCTGGTGCCTTGCCCGAGGCACTTTGGCTTTGCTTGTGAGGGCTTATTATTTATCATTTTCGTATATCATTAATAAAACATTGGATGTTTCTTGCATTACAAATTTTGCGCTCCTTGTTTTTCTTTTCTGTCTCACACTTTATCAAAACAACTATTCTCTTACACACACTCACGTATCATAAAGCAGATCCATATCCACTCTGGATCCCATTGATAACAGTTCTACTACTGCCAGTTATGACCAAAAACCCAATCAACCAAGCCAAGGACGAAGGTGAGGATGATTGTGAGGTGCCTGGAGAACTTGCTAGACTGTTATAGTAGGAAGAAAGGGCCATACAGCCTCATGAAGAGCCGGTTGAGTCAGTGAATTTGGGTACAGAGGAAGACAGGAAAGAGGTCAAGATAGGCGCAAATCTAGAACCTAGTGTCAAACAACGGTTAATACAAATGCTACGCGACTAGGTCGTGATCTTCGCTTGGTCCTATGAAGATATGCCTGGTTTGGACACTGATATTGTGGTACACCGCCTGCCGACCAAAGAAGACTATCCTCTGGTAAAACAGAAAGTTCGTCGTATGCGCCCTAAAATGTCAGAGAAAATCAAAGTAGAAGTCATGAAACAGTTCGACGCAGGGTTCTTAGTTGTTACTTCTTATCCGCAGTGGGTTGCCAACGTTGTTCCGGTACCTAAGAAGGACGATAAGGCACGAATGTGTGTGGAATATAGAGATCTGAATAGGGCAAGCCCCAAGGATGACTTCCCACTTCTTCACATTGATGTTCTGGTCGACAACACCGTGCAGCACAATATCTTCTCCTTCATGGATGGTTTTTCTGGCTACAACCAGATCAAAATGGCTCCTGAGGACATGGAAAAGACGACCTTCGTTACACAGTGGGGCACCTTCTGTTACAAGGTAATGCCTTTTGGGTTGAAGAATGTTGGGGCAACTTATCAGCGCGCCTTGGTCGCTTTGTTCCACGACATGATTCACCATGAGATTGAGGTTTATGTTGATGACATAATAGCTAGGTCCCAGACTGAGGAAGAGCACCTAGATCATCTCCAGAAACTATTTGACAGGTTGAAGATGTACAAGCTGAGGTTAAACCCGAACAAGTGCACCTTCCAGGTAAGGTCTGACAAACTGCTGGGTTTCGTCGTTAGTGATAAGGGTATTCAGGTGGACCCTGCAAAGGTAAAGGCCACACAAGAGATGCCGGCACCCTGCATAGAAAAGGAAGTTAGAGGCTTCTTGGGACGTCTGAATTACATTGCCAGATTCATTTTGCATCTGACTGCTACTTGTGAGCCAATCTTCAAGCTGCTGAAGAAAGATCAAGTGGTAAAATGGAATGATGAATGTCAGGCCGCTATCGAAAGAATCAAGGAATACCTTCAAGAGCCACCAATTTTGATGCCTCCAGTTGAAGGAAGACCTTTGATTTTATACTTGACGGTGCTAGACAATTCAATGGGGTGCGTGCTGGGGCAGCATGACGAGTCTGGCCTAAAAGAGCACGCCATTTATTACCTTAGCAAAAAGTTTACCGACTGTGAGACCCGATACTCATTGCTCGAGAAAACTTGTTGCGCTTTGGCATGGGCTGCTCGCCGACTAAGACAGTATATGCTGACTCACACCACCTTACTAATATCAAAGATGGATCCGATCAAGTATATTTTCGAGAAGCCTGCTATCTCCGGAAGGATAGCAAGATGGCAGATGATCTTAACCGAGTATGATATCCAATACACAACCCAAAAAGAAATCAAGGGGAGTGTATTGGAAGATCATTTGGCGCATCAGGCTGTGGATGACTACCAGTCTATGCTGATAAGGTGCATGTACCTTCGGTTCCCCTGAATGTTTTGACAGCTCCTTGGCCTTTTACAATGTTGGGCATTAACATGATCAGCGAGATCCGACCTACTACGTCTAACAGGCATCGCTTCATTCTGGTGGCTATTGATTACTTTACGAAATGGGTGGATGCAGCTTCCTTTGCTACAGTAACCAAGAACATCGTGGCGCGGTTCATCCGACACAATCTGATCTGTCGATATGGTGTACCAGAAAGGATCATTACTGAAAATGGTACAAGTCTCAATAACACAATGATCACCGAGCTCTGCAAACAATTCAAGATTCAACATCATAACTCTTCTCCCTACCGGGAAAAGATGAATGGGGTTGTTGAAGCGGCTAACAAGAACATCAAGAAGATTGTGCAGAAGATGACGGTGACATACAAAGACTAGCATGAGATGTTACCATTCGCTCTTCATGGGTACCGTACCTCAGCACGGACATCAACAGGGGCAACACCCTACTCTTTGGTGTATGGTATGGAGGCAGTCCTACCCATCGAGATCCAGATACCCTCTCTCAGGATTTTGAAGGATGCGGGTTTGAACAAAGACGACTGGATCCAAACTCGACTTGATCAGCTAAATTTAATCAATGAGAAGAGACTTGCTGCTATCTGTCATGGTCAGACATATCAAAAGCGAATGATCAAGGCTTTTAACAAGAAAGTCAGATGTCAAGAATATCAAGTCGGGGATCTGGTGATCAAACGCATCATACTACCGCAAGGTGATCCCATGGGCAAATGGACTCCCACGTACGAAGGGCCATTTGTGGTTAAGAATATATTCTCGGGAGGAGCTGTGATTCTAACCAACATGGATGGTGACGACCTTCCTCACCCTGTCAATGCAGAGATAGTAAAAAAATACTATGCCTAATCAAAGACCCGCTAGGTTGACTGGCCTAGGAAAAAATAAGGGCTTCCCGGCGAACCAAAAGGGTTCGGGCAAAAGTAAGGGATGAAAAAAAAACTATACACCCGGCAAGTCGAAAACCTGAAAAGGTGACTTGGGCAAAAAAGGGCATCCCGGTGGACCGAAAACCTGAAAGGGCGGTCCAGGCAAAAATTAGGGATCAAAGCGTAACACTATGTCTCATTGGATCATCTTGCAACCAGACTTCGGTATCGACTATCAAGCTCGTACGACGCCAATCAATCTAATCCACCTTCGGCCAAGTAGAAAAGTGATGAGACGCTTGAAGATATAAAGGCAATAGCAGAGTTGGAACCCAATGGGGTCGTTTCACATTGCTGTTTTTCTTTCTTTTACAAATTGTAATTACTTTCGATGGCGTTCTCTTACTAGGACGTCAGCCTCCTTGTACAAAAATGTCTGTTACAGGCCAACCTCAAAAATCAATACAATTCATTTTCACAAGAAATTTCAACTTGTTTTTCTTTTTCTGTTTTGTTTTGCAAGAACATCCAATGATTTTTTGATATATACATTTGAAAATAATTGCTGATCATAAATATCTACATAAGAAACAAAAGACGATTACTTGTAATTCCAGGAACAGGGAAAAACAAGAAGTGCCCAAGCCTTACAGTTACTCTGCCCATCAGGTACAGGGATAGAGCCAGCTTGAGAACACGAGTAGTGGTACATACACTCCCCACAGAGTAAAAGGTATCCAAAGACCACTCGCTAGGAAGAGTTATGTCCTGTTCGGGAAAGCTAACATCAATGTCTTTGGATACCTTTTTCTCTGTGGGGAGTGTATGTACCACTACTTATGTTCTCAAGCTGGCTTTATCCCTGTACCTGATGGGCAGAGTAACTGTAAGGCTTGGGCACTTCTTGTTTTTTCCTGTTCCTGGAATTACAAGTAATCGTCTTTTGTTTCTTATGTAGATATTTATGAGCAGCAATTATTTTCAAATGTATATATAAAAAAATCATTGGACTTTCTTGCAAAACAAAACAGAAAAAGAAAAGCAAGTTGAAATTTCTTGTGAAAATGAATTGTATTGATTTTTGAGGTTGGCCTGTAACATGCATTTTTGTACAAGGAGGCTGACGTCCTAGTAAGAGAACGCCACCAAAAGAAATTACAATTTGTAAAAGAAAGAAAAACAACTATGTGAAACGACCCAATTAGGTTCCAACTCTGCTATTGCCTTTATATCTTCAAGCGTCTCATCACTTTGCTACTTGGCTGAAGGTGGATTAGATTGATTGGCGCCGTCCGAGCTTGATAGTCGATACTGAAGTCTAGTTGCAAGATGATCCAATGAGACATAGTGTTACACTTTGATCCCTAATTTTTTCCTGGACCGCCATTTCAGGTTTTCGGTCCACCGGGATGCCCTTTTTTTCCCAAGTCGCCTTTTCAGGTTTTCGACTTGCCGGGTGTACAGTTTTTTTATATTTTCATCCCTTACTTTTGCCCGAATCCTTTTGGTTCACTGGAAAGCCCTTATTTTTTCCTAGTCCAGTCAACCTAGCGGGTCCTTGATTAGGCGTAGTATTTTTTTACTATGTCTGCATTGACAGGGTAAGGAAGGTCGTCACCATCCATGTTGGTTAGAATCATAGCTCCTCCCGAGAAAATATTCTTAACCACAAATGGCCCTTGATCATTCGTTTTGATATGTCTAACCCTGATAGATAGCAGTAAGTCTCTTCCCATCGATTAAATTTAGTTGATCAAGTCGGGTTTGGATCCAGTCGTCTTCGTTCAAACCCGCATCCTTCATAATCCTGAGAGAGGGTATCTGGACCTCGATGGGTAGGACTGCCTCAATACCATACACCAAAGAGTAGGGTGTTGCCCCTGTTGATGTCTGTGCTGAGGTATGGTACCCATGAAGAGCGAATGGTAACATCTCATGCCAGTCTTTGTATGTCACTGTCATCTTTTGCATAATTTTCTTGATGTTCTTGTTAGCCGCTTCAACAACCCCATTCATCTTCGACCGGTAGGGAGAAGAGTTATGATGTTGAATCTTGAATTGTCTGCAGAGCTCGGTGATCATTGCGTTATTGAGATTTGTACCATTGTCAGTAATGATCTTTTCTGGTACACCATATCGACAAATCACATTGTGTCGGATGAACCGCGCCACGACGTTCTTCGTTACTGTAGCAAATGAAGCTGCCTCCACCCATTTTGTAAAGTAATCAATAGCCACCAGAATGAAGCGATTCCTGTTAGACGCAGTAGGTCGGATCTCACCGATCATGTCAATGCCCCACATTGCAAAAGGATAAGGAGCTGTCAAAAAAATTCGGGGAACCGGAGGTACATGCACCTTATCAGCATAGACTTGGCACTTATGACAGGTTCGAGAGTACTGATAACAGTCGGCTTCCATAGTGGACCAATAATATCCATCCCGTAGGATTTTCTTCGCCATGGTATGTCCACTGGAATGAGTTCCGAAGGTGCCTTCATGTAGGTCTGCCATGATCCTTTCTGCCTCGCTCTTGTCCACACATCGCAGTAAGGTTGGATCATGGTGAAGCTTATAGAGGATTCCATTACTGATGAAGAACTTCACAGCGAACCTTCTCAGAAACCTCTTATCATTAACAGATGCCCCCTTGGGGTATTCTTGAGCCTCAAGATACCTCTTTACCTCGTGAAACCAGGGTTTATTTGCTACCTCTTCAGTCTCAATGTCACAGCAATGTGCGGGTTCATCCAATCTCTCGATGGTAATCTGGGGAGCTTCATTGTCCCACCTGACTTTGAACATAGAAGACATGGTAGCTAGCGCGTCCGCTAACTGGTTCTCTTCTCTGGGGAAGTGTTCAAAGGTTATCTCCTTAAAATGTGGGAGCAACGTCAGTACATATTCTTTGTAAGGAATAAGATTCAGGTGCTTCGTATCCCACTCGCCTTTTATCTGACTGATCACCAGAGCGGAATCTCCGAATACACTCAAGGATTTAATCCTTAGATCAATAGCAGCTCGAAGACCCATGATACATGCTTCATACTCTGCCATGTTGTTGGTGTAGTTAAAACATAGTCGGGCGGTGAACGGAGTATGACAGCCTTCGGGAGATATAACTATAGCGCCAATGCCATTACCCAATGCGTTCGAGGCTCCATCAAAATACATAGACCATCAGGATCCCTCTTCAGGTCCTTCATTCGGTCCAGGTTTTTCGTAGTCGGTCACCAACATGATATTCTCATATGGGAACTCGAAGTTCATGGACTGGTAGTCATCCACGACCTAATGCGCCAAATAATCCGCCAATACACTCCCCTTGATTGCTTTTTGGGTTGTGTATTGGATATCATACTCGGTTATGATCGTCTTCCATCTTGCCATCCTTCGGGAGAGAGCAGGCTTCTCGAAAATATACTTGATCGGATCCATCTTTGATATCAGTAAGGTGGTGTGAGTTAGCATATACTGTCTCAGCCGGCGAGCAGCCCATGCCAAAGCACAACAAGTTTTCTCGAGCAATGAGTACCGGATCTCACAGTCGATAAACTTTTTGCTAAGGTAATAAATGGCGTGCTCTTTTCGGCCAGACTCGTCATGCTGCCCCAGCACACACCCCATTGAATTGTCTAGCACCGTCAAGTATAAAATCAAAGGTCTTCCTTCAACTGGAAGAGTCAAAATTGGTGGCTCTTGAAGGTATTCCTTGATTCTTTCGAAAGTGGTCTGACATTCATCATTCCATTTTCCCACTTGATCTTTCTTCAGCAACTTGAATATTGGCTCACAAGTAGCAGTCAGATGTGAAATGAATCTGGCAATGTAATTCAGACATCCCAAGAAGCCACTAACTTCCTTTTTGTGCGGGGTTCCTGCCGGCATCTCTTGTATGGCCTTTACCTTTGCAGGGTCCACCTGAATACCCTTATCATTGACGACGAAACCCAACAATTTTCCAGACCTTACCCCAAAGGTGCACATGTTCGGGTTTAACCTCAGCTTGTACATCTTTAACCTGTCAAATAGTTTATGGAGATGATCTAGGTGCTCTTCCTCAGTCTGGGACCTAGCTATCATGTCATCAACATAAACCTCAATCTCATGGTGATTCATGTCGTGGAATAAAGCAACCATGGCACGCTGATAAGTTGCCCCAGCATTCTTCAACCCGAAAGGCATTACCTTGTAACAGAAGGTGCATCACTGTGTAACGAAGGTCGTCTTTTCCATGTCTTCAGGAGCCATTTTGATCTGGTTGTAGCCAGAAAAACCATCCATGAAGGAGAAGATCTTATGCTGCGCGGTGTACCACAATATCAGTGTCCAAACCAGGCATATCTTCATAGGACCAATCGAAGATCTCGACGTAGTCGCGTAGCATCTATATTAACCGTTGTTTGACACTAGGCTCCAGATATGCACTTATCTTGACCTCTTTCCTGTCTTCCTCTATACCCAAATTCACTGACTCAACTGGCTCTTCATGAGGCTGTATGGACCTTTCTTCCTGCTGTAACAGTCTAGCAAGTTCTCCAGGCACCTCAAAATCATCCTCACCTTCGTCCTCGGCTTGTTTGATCGGAATTTTGAAGTTATAACTGGAAGTAGCAGAACTATTATCAATGGGATCCATAGTGGATATGGATTTGCATTATGATACGTGAGTGTGTGTAAGAGAATAGTTGTTTTGATAAAGTGCGAGACAGAAAAGAAAAACAAGGAGCACAAAATTTGTAATGCAAGAAACGTCCAATGTTTTATTAATGATATACGAAAATGATAAATAATAAGCCCTCACAAGCAAAGCCAAAGTGCCTCGGGAAAGGCACCAGGCTATAAAGTTTCAAACTGTCTATTATAACTCTTAAAACAAAAGTCAATTACTGTGGAATAAAAGAAACAGGTATGAAGTCCTTCGCCGTCCAGTTGTTCAACCCACCATTGGTTGTTGGGTAGATCCAACTGTCGATATCTGAATCTTCTTCACCATCTTCAATTGCATTAACTCCCTGATTGTTGATAAGCAAAGGAGGTCTTCCAATCCGTGCGCGCCTAACAGCCCTTTGCGCCCCTGTAGTAAAGCCCAAACCAAATTTGTCAGTTTTGTGCATGAAATCATGGAGCTGACCCCAATTGGTACACCCACCTTCTTCAATTACAGCCCTGGCATCCTTGAGAGAAGCCATCTTTAGCGGAGGTTTATTGGTAGCAACTCCAGTTGACGCCAAAGTCTGAGGGACCTCTTCAAAGTTCTGACAAGGGGTTTCGATGAATTCCCCGTCCATCTCCACGTAGCGGAAGGAATTGAGATGACTCACCATATACTACTCTTCACCTTGTACCGTGACAATCTTCCCCTTTACCGGATATTTCAACATTTGATGGAGCGTGGAAGTCACTGCCCCAGCCTTATGAATCCAAGGGCGACCCAGCAAGCAAGAATATGATGGTCTGATATCCATCACATAGAAGGTGGATGCAAAATTCTGAGAGCCAACTTTAACAGGGATGTCCACTTCCCCGTGCACCATTCTCTTTGACCCGTCAAAAGCCCTGACCACAATGTTGCTCGGCTTTAGAATCAAACCTTCACAATCTAGACAGTCTAACGCTTTCTTTGGCAGAACATTCAATGAGGACCCGATATCCACCAGTACATGGGCCATAGTGGTGCCCCTGCACTCGATCGAGACGTGCAGACCATCATTATAATTTCTCCCCTTAGCAGTAAGATCTACATCTGAGAAACCCAACCCATTGTCGGCAGTCAGGCTAGCTACGCAATCTCTGAATTGATCGGCTGAAGTTTCCTGCGGCACATGCGCAGTTTTGAGGAATGCAATTAAAGCCTTTGCATGGGCTTCAGAATACAACAAGGACAACATGGATATTTTTCACGGGGTCTGCCCTAGCTGCTCGACTACGTTGTAGTCCCTCTTCTTGATAATCTTTAAAATTACCTCTATTTCTTATTTAGAGGTTTCTACAATGATCTTCTTAGGTACCTCCGTCCGGGCAGGCTCACCTATGATTTCTTTGCCCCGATTCCCAAATGGCTCGACGACAGGGGTTATGACTGGAATAGGAACTGGGATAGTAGTTGATGTACTAGCAGATGGAATGACACCAGGTTTGTGGACAGTCGGAGGGGAAATTTCGGGAGAAAAGAGTCTTCCACTTCTGGTGACCTTGCTAGCCCCGACAATATTACTGACATCAACATCAGCTTCCTCACTCTTTAAGTCTTGTTTAACTCCATGGTAATACACATCAGCACCATAGTGCCAAGGGACAACCTTATCCGAAGTGTATGGGATAGGACCAGGGACAATAATCATTAACGGAGCAATTCTTGGGACGGGTGTAATCCTAACAGGTTTTCTCGAGGAAATCTTTGAAGGATTAGCGGAAATGGTTATGATGGCAACATCTTCAATTGGAACCAACAGAATCATAGTATTTTTGAACAGGATCTCTTTGTTATCCATCAGGTCCTGAATACCTGATTTCAATAAGTAGCAACTAGCAGGTAGAACCGAGCACATGTGGCAACCTTCACCATAACCCGGAAATAAACTGGCCAATAGCAAACTCTTCTTAACCATCATCAAAGGAGTAGAATTTTCTTCCACAGAGGTCACAAATAAATCATCGCCCCACAGCATTTACTCCATGACCATGTTTGGGCATGGGATCGGTTATGACATTGGGCTTCTCCGGAGCATCAAACTCAATCTCTTTGGCTTCGATCAAGTCTTGCACTTTGTTTTTTAGGGCCCAACAGTCGTTTGTATCATGACCTGGACTTTCGGAGTGATAGGCGCAGTGGGCATTCGGGTTATAACGGGGAGACATGGTGTTGGGGTTCTACGGGGCTTCCCTCAGAGTTACTAGATTGGTCTTCAATAATTGTGGTAGAATTTGAGACATGGTCATATTGAGCCGGGTGAACTGCCTCTGTGGTCTTTCCATTATTTGTTGATTGTTGCATTGTGGAGCAACTGTTCGTCTTGATATCACTACAACATTTACCGTTTGACGCTGTTCAGATCTATTTTGGCCCCTCGGGCCATAAACTGCACTAGCTTCCTTCTTACCGGTGAAAGGCTTCTTTGATGCACTTGATGAAGCATCTTTCTATATCTTACCACTTCGAATGCCAGCTTCTACTCTCTCTAGTTAAAATAAACTCAGTAACCCAGATGAAGAATTGTCGATCAGATAATTGAAAAATGGACCAGGTAGTGTCCCTAGAAACATGTCAACTAACTCCCTATCAGACAAAGGGGGTTGGACTCTTCCAGCCAAGTCTCTCCACTTTTGAGCATAGTCCTTAAAACCTTCACCTGCACCCATAGACATACCCTGGAGCTGAGTACGAATGGGAGCAAGGTCGGTGTTATACTGATACTGCTTGTAAAAAGCAGCAGCAAGGTCTTCCCAGTTTCAGACACTGGCTCCTTTCAATTGATAAAACCATTCAAGTTGAGTCCCTGACAGACTATCTTGAAAGAAATGCACCCACAAATTTCTATCAGTAGTGTGAGGTTTGATTTTTATGACGTACGAGCGGAGATAGAGTTTTGGACAGGATACTCCATCGTACTTGGCAAAAACCGGAGCTTTGAACTTTTGAGGGATCACCACTCCCGATACCAGTCTCAGTTCTCCGAAATCCAAACTAGGGATCTTCTGAATCTCCATAGCACTCATACGGTATTTTAGCTGCTTGTACCTATCCTCAATAGGAGGATATTATTCATCATTGTAATCAGTACCGTCTTCAAAAAATGCGGGACTAGGGTCCTTTACCCTTTCTTGGTTCTCTCCATCCTTGGATGAGGAGGTCAGATCAGCTAGTTGTCTCAAACTTTCTCCGAATCTTCTACCCATGTTCAGAATACCGACCTTCTTCTTCTTCTTCTTCTTCTTCTTCTTCTTCTCTTTCAGAATAAGGGTCTTCAGGTCCTCTTGCCCTTTAGCCAAACTTAAGAACATCGGTTGGAATTGGGCGTTCTGTGCCTGAAGATCTTTGATGGCTTGATCAGAAGACATTTCTGCTGAAATAAACATCGAAGAAGATGAGAAACCTGTAATGGTACTTGTAATGGTGTGTATGATAATGGGATGTGCATGTAATGATTTCAAAGACTTCGGGAAATTTAAATTTGTAAACCAAAAAATAAACCAAACTTTATTCTCTTTAAACTTTGAAAGGTTCAACAATGCCTTTAAGGCGTTACAAAGAAGTAAATAGAAAACAAATCCAAAACTAGAAAGGCAAAATCAAAAGTCCCGTGGACGCTTCCTCTTTGTGCTAATGTAGTCATTGATCACTCTTTCTTCCTCGAGCTGACTGGTAAGCTTCAAAATCTTCCTTTCTTGCTCATGGTACTTTTCCCGGTAAGTATCCCTCTCATTCTTCAGCTGAATCCAAGACCTCTGCAACTCCCCAGGATCAGTGGGCATGTAAGGATAAAGAATCGTGTAAGGAACACCCTCTTCATTAGTGGGATCTGTGGTACGGTGGGAGAACTGACTTGAGGTTTTGCGTTCGTATTCGCACTTGTGCGGTTAAGCAAGAGTCGCCACCGACTTTTTATTTTATCCTAAAGGAAAGGTTAAAAAAGCACAGCAAAAACCTTTTGAGATATTTCGTGGGTTCGGGGGGTAGATTATGAAAAGGGAATGTATTAGCACCCTTTTCATCCATGGTTATCCATGGGCTCTTAGTTACTTGGTTTTTTAGATCACTTGCCTTGTTTTTCGATTGCTTTAAAAATGGTGTGTGTGTGGGTGCTTTTTGAAAATGTTTTGGAAAAAGATGCCTTGTCTTAGGCAACTAATGTATTTGACTCGTGTTTGAGTGTTTTACAAAAGTGTGAATCTTTTCGAAAAGATGTTTTCAAATGTTTTTGAGAGTTTGTTTGAAAGTGTTGTGGATTGTGGTTTTTGAAAAGAAGGCAAGTGTTTTTGCAAGTTTGATCTCAAGTAACTAAGAGTTTTGTCTACCCTATTGTACTCAAAGGTTTTTGTCATGTTTTAACCCCTTTTTAACAATTTTGTTCCCCCATTGAAATTGATGGACAATCTTGCGTTTAGGAAGTTTATTCGGGACGGGCGCGGGTCATCGTATGGACCATGAATGCAATGATGCCAAGTGTCTTTGGCAATTTGTTTTGAAGGGACTATGATCATTCCGTTTAGGCAACACTTTGAGACTTATGATCATTTGATTTGTTTTGCCAAAGATACTCGACGTGCAAGCATGGCCCATTTTGGAAGGCAACATGTGGGATCACCCTAGAGGGTGCAAGTGTGATTGTGTATTGATTACATGTATTTGTCTTGTATTAGGTTATCTAGCGTTTGATTTTATGTACATACAAACCCTAGGTCTAACCATGGCATAATTGAAAACTGTAAATTGCGGAATATAAATCTACGCTATTACAAAATAGTGTCCGGGAGTGGGGGTATAAATGTACAAGGGGATGAGACTTATAGTATCCAATAAGTTACAACCAGATCGAATGTCGCAATCAAATGTAAATATCGAATATTCAAATATAAGATAAAATGTGTATAGGGCAATGTGAAGGTATTTGTGTAAGTGTACAAGTGTATATGTATGTGAATTGTGTAACAAGTGCGAAATGTGAAATTGAGTCGTATTAGGGTTTTGACCTAGATAAATGTTTTAAATGAATCTTTGATTTTTGTATGTTTAATTATGTACAAAAGAAAAATGAAGTGTTTTGATTAAATGTTAAGTTTTAATTGGAAAGTATTTTAGTCCAAATGTTTGTGAATTTGATATTAGAGAAAAAAATGTATTGAATTGTTATGTATGAAAAAAGAATGTTAATTAAAAAAGTTTCAATTTTAATTATGTATAAAAAAGAAGTATTTTGTTATTTTTATGTACAAATATATTTAAAAGAGATATTTTAACTATATGATAAAAAATGCATAATATTATAAAATTAATGTTTTAAAATGTATGTATTAGTATATTTTAAATGAAAGAGTAAATAAATAAAAGGAAATAATTATTTTCAATTTTAATATATGAGATAAAAATGTATTTTAATTAAGTTAGTATTTTTTACAAAAAAGTAAATATTGTTTATAAAACAAAAAGAAGGGTTAGTATTATAAAAGGAAAAAAAGAAGTAACTATTGTTGATGAAATAAAAAAGGGTAAGTTTTTAATGGGCTTTGGGGAAGGCAGAAACGGGTCAGGCCCAGATTTGGACATTGAATGAAATTAGGGTTAGGGAATTGATTCAGTTGAGATGAAAACGTAGGGGAAAGCAACGGCGCCGTTCATGAGCTCGTCTTCTCCGATCAAGCTTCCTGAGCAAATCGAACTCCGGCCACCAACGCTACCCTCAGACCTCTCTTCCCTCCAAGGCGTAAGCTTCACATCCTCTTGATTTAAGGTTAGCTTTTTGTTGTTCTGTTTTCTTCTTCCTTTCTGGATTCGCGTGTTTTGTTCTGAGCTCTTTATTTTTTCGTTTTTTATGTGGTGAAGGGGAAGAGATAGAAAGTTCGTTACCTGATTTTTGGAGATGGAGGAGAGAAGAGGGGTGACGTTGAGGAGGCCGGAACGGTGTGAGGAACTTTGAGCTTGCTTTTGATGCTTTCCTGGTAACTTTATCTGGTTGATATTTTTGCCTATGGTTTTGATGATGATTTGTGCTGAGAAACCCTCTTGAATTTGCTTCTTTATCTCTTCTACTGCCACTGTATATTTGCGTGCTTGTTGCTTATGTATTGTTGCCTCTGAGTGACTCGAGTTGCTTGCCTATGATGAATTTATGATTCTGAAGGATTTGTGGGGTTGGGAACTAGCATGATTTCATGTTTGTTGCTCCTGAACGAAATTTATCTCCTCTTCTCTCGTGTTGCCCTGAATTTTTGTTGAGTTGGATGCTATGTATCGCCTATGATGAGGAGAGAAAAAAAACTCTGAGGCTTAGGAGTTGAATGGTTTTAGGGATGGTTGAGGTTGGATGGACAAGTTTGTAATTATTTCTTCTGCAGGTTTGTTGGTGTTAGGGGCAGCTTGTTCTGTTGGGATTTTAGCCTATGCTGGTTTAGTTTGACAGTATGGTGGTTGGACAGGGTGTTGGTTGTCTTGTTTTACTGATGCAGATTTTTGTGAGATTAATGCTTATGCAGGTTTTTGTAGTTCAGTTGCTCTTGCATGTTTTTATGAGGGTTGTAGGCAGGTGGTGAGTTATGTGGTGAACTTCAGGCTTGTGCAGGCAGCAGGTTATGCTGGTGCAAGTTCTAGTATATGTTTTCTGTTGTTTGCCTTTGCTTCTTGTTTTTGTGGTTAGGCAGGTATGAGGTTATGACAGATGCTGGTTTAGTTCTGAGTTCTGAGATGTGTTATGTTGTGTGTTATCTTTCATGAGGCTTTAGTTTGTATATTTTCTTCTATCCTCTCTCCTCTGAACTGTCTTGTGGATTTGTAGATTTGTATATCTTTTTCTGTCTTACTTTCCTACTGTCTATGCCTGAACTCTGCATCTGCTGCTTTTATCTCTCTTTTTCTCTCCTAAAGTACAGTTTTTTAGAATTTAATAATGTTATTGTTCTGTACTTTTCTGAAGGGGCCTTTGGGAAATGATGTTTAGCTTGCATAACACATCTTCTGCATCTCCTTTCTCCAGCTTTTGTGCTTTGCTCTGACTTTGCATTTTGATATCTTGGCAAAAATCTTTCATGACAGCTTTTGAGCTTTGATAGCAACTTGTACTACTTTGATTTCTTTCTTTGAGTAAACTGACAGTAGTGCCTTTGCTTTGGATAGAAAGTTGAGATTGAACTTTTCAGTTTAGTTTGGATTTTGGATTTTGAATTCTTATGCAGCTTGAATTTTGTAACTTATGCATTTTTGATATTTCATAAAATAAAAAATCTTCCCTCTCTGTGAACCGGGAGAAATCTCGTGATTTGCAGAGAGGGCAACTGATCCCAGTCAGTGGCCCCTAATGATGAGCAATATTTTATCTGTCTTTTTTTTATTAACTGCTTTCTGACTTTTCTTGTTTCTTTTTGCAGATAAAACAATGGAGCACCGGAGCGGAGTGAAGAGTGAAGAATATTAGAAAATAGGATAGTTTTTTATTCTATGTAATATTTTAAATCAATGTATATTATTGTTCATAATTTTAAATTATAAACAACAATTTGTACAAATAATTCAAATATCAATAAAAGTTTAAATTATCCAATTAATTCTAATTTTCTTTATTGTTTATTTATTTATTTAAAATTCTTAGAATTAAAACAATTGAAAAATATTGGCCAATTAAACCCGTCTTATTCAACACCCAAAGCAAAGCAGCAGTCAATCCAAGTAAACTGATCAAACACATAAACACTGTGAATTCAATACTGCATCTTGTATCTGACCGGCCCAATCAAAACGTACTGAATTCAAACCACTGTCTCTTTTACTGATTAAACCAAGATAACGCGAATTTTAATCCGAATCTTGAAATAAACCGCAAAGTGCTGTGGAATTTAAATTCTTCTGAGAATATGCCCATAAAACCTTAATTCCCGATTAAATGCCAAATCAGGCTCGCTTGATCAAAATTGAACCAAAAATCAACCAAACCCTAAGCCCACTGTATGGAACAATTCAGAGCTCTGAAAATCAGTAAAAACCCTAGTTTTGCTTGACTGTCAAGAAAAGTCCGTTTGTCCGATTCTTGAGCCAGTTTGAAAAGTCAGGAAATGTTTGAAGCTGATATTTCTTGGAGAAAAATGCGAGGGCAAATTTTGGGGTACAACAGTTGCCCCTGTTCAATCTTCTTTGACCTGAAGAGTTAGATTGGCAAGTTTGCCTTTCGCGACTTGAATGTAAAAGGAGATTGGACACTAATGTGCCCAGAAAATTTGCGCTCGTCGATGTGACGGTGGAGGTGAATGGGCTTAAAGATGCCATTTGGTGATGGGCTTAAAGATGCCATCTGGTGCGAGAGAATTTGTCGGGGGATGGGCTTAGAGATGCCATCTGGGAATGGGCTTACAGATGCCATTCGGCGACTGCTGGTAGGAGGATGGGCTTACAGATGCCATATGGTGATGTTGAATTGTACGTCAATGGTGAGTGGATGAGTATCAGAAGGACATCCCTGTTTTGGAATATCTCTGAATTGGGGGGTCTGAACAAGCAACAGATTGACGTCCGTATCTGGAGAATCTGTAAACCATCTGAGATTGAATAAGCAATAGAGCAGCATCCGTTGTTGGGACGCGTCCGTAAACTATTTTCAAAAATTGAGAAGAGTCTGAATCAGTTGGTAGATTGACATCCGTTGTAGGGAAGAATCCGTAAACTGTCTTCAAAAGTTTGAGAAGAGTCTGAACAAATCGGTAGATTGACATCCGTTGTAGGGAAGAATCCGTAAACTTGTTTCAGAAGTTGAGAAGTTGAAGAGGAACCGGTGAAAGGTTTCTGCTGATGCGTCTGAATGAATCTGGAATAAGTATCAAAATGTCGCCGTGTCCGGGTCACATCTGAACTATTTTTTGGATGAATCCCAGGAGATGATCTGTGTCTGTCGACTGATCTTACCTGAAAAGGCAAAGGGTTAGTCGTATGCAATGTTATGATGCATGATGCAATGTACGTGACATCAATATTTATGAATGTGAGGGATGCGCATGTAAGCTGATGAGCTAATCTTGCCAAGGATACATGATTCCGAGATGGCTGAAGATAAAAGCATCTTGACTGCTGCCGGGGAAAATAAATCCTTGGCTGTCGCTGGGGAAGAGAATTCCTGATGACCTCTACTGGGGAGTTCCAACTAGTAGACTCATGCTGGGGATAGGGAGAATTTTGGCGAGCACGATCTTCCGTGGTGGTTAGCTTGAGAAGAATTTGAACAAGCGATAGGTTAACATCCGTTTACTTGGAGAACCCGTGAACTGTTTTCATAAATCTTGAAGTTGAACCAGCAATAGAACAACATCCGTTGTTGGGAAGCGTCCGTAAACTAAATTCAAAGGTTGCATATGAACAAGTTGATAGATTAACATCCGTTGTTGGGATGAATCCATGAACTGTTTTCAGAAGTCTTGAGAAGAATCTGAACAAGTCGGTAGATTAGCGTCTGTTGTTGGGAAGAATCCGTAAACTGTTTCAGAAGTCTTGAAGAGGAACCGGTGTAGGGTTTCCTGATGATAAGCTTGTGTAAAACTGCATCGGGTTTTGAACACTTTTGACATTCGAATGCCCCAAGTGGTGATGTAGATAAAATTCCTGGCTTATTACAGGCGTTGGTCTACAATCGGTCGTTCACAGATGTTTCCTGGGTTGTTGCAGGTGTTGATCTGGAATTCTTCAGACATGCCCTGGCTGGATACAGGAGTCGAATCTGGAAAGGTGATAGTTGATAGATATGCCCTGGCTGGATACAGGAGTCGAATCTTCAAACTCTTCAGACATGCCCTGGCTAGATACAGGAGTCGAGTCTGGAAATGGTCGTCAACAGATATGCCCTGGCTGGATACAGGAATCGAATCTGGAAATAGTCGTCAACAGATATGCCCTGGCTGGATACAGGAATTGAATCTTCGAACTCTTCAGACGTGCCCTGGCTAGATACAGGAGTTGAGTCTGGAAAGGTGATAGTTGATAGATATGCCCTGGCAGGATACAGGAGTCGAATCTTCAAACTCTTCAGACATGCCCTGGCTAGATACAGGAATCGAGTCTGGAAATAGTCGTCAATAGATATGCCCTGGCTGGATACAGGAATCGAATCTTCGAACTCTTCAGACGTGCCCTGGCTAGATACAGGAGTCGAGTCTGGAAATGTGGCCAACAGATATGCCCTGGCTGGATACAGGAGTCGAATCTGGAAAGGTGATAGTTGATAGATATGCCCTAGCAGGATACAGGAGTCGAATCTTCAAACTCTTCAGACATGCCCTGGCTAGATACAGGAATCGAGTCTGGAAATAGTCGTCAATAGATATGCCCTGGCTGGATACAGGAATCGAATCTTCGAACTCTTCAGACGTGCCCTGGCTAGATACAGGAGTCGAGTCTGGGAATGTGGCCAACAGATATGCCCTGGCTGGATACAGGAGTCGAATCTGGAAATAGTCGTCAACAGATATGCCCTGGCTGGATACAGGAATCGAATCTTCGAACTCTTCAGACGTGCCCTGGCTAGATACAGGAGTCGAGTCTGGAAATGTTGTAGTTGATTTGTTGAACACTTTTGACATTCGAATGCCCCAAGTGGTGATGAAGGAGTCTTGAATCAAATTACTCTGCATATTGAGAGATTTCTTGAAATCTTGACTGGACTGCCCCAGGTTAACTGAACTTTGAAAGATCTGTTGGACCTTGACTGGACTGCCCCAGGTTAATTGAATTGTGACATGTCATGCCCCTTGTTGATAGGAGATTTGATGGAAGTGTTATCCTCTTGAAGTGATTTAGACTTACTGAGAGAGTTTTCGTTCCTCCGAACATTCGCTGTATGAACTTCTTCGCTGTCAAACAAAAGGGTCAAATGCAGACAGTGATATTCGAATAATGCAAAGTTTATGTTTGTCTTTGAAATTTTGAAAAATGCGTTTTTAGCAGAAAACTTTTCATAAGATAAGTTAACACGAGATTTAGAGCAAAGCCCTACAGGAGTCAGGATACCTTTTGTAACAGTATGCTTTCGAACCAACCCATGCTTCAATTAGGACTTTTGAAGGGTTGTAACGTGGCCTGGTTCACGGTTTAAGAAACAAAGGATAAAGGCTCAAAGTATATTTGTACCCACCCTCTCTTCGTGATGTTCTTCAACCTAAGCTCAGTCAATTGTGCGTCGCACTCTGTTTTGAGTTTGGAACGACTTTTGGGCGATGGTTCGCCAGTTTGAATTTGGGAGACAGTCATCATCTCCTTTTTCTTTTCCAACATTTTTCATGTTGTTGAGGATTTTGTAATGACCTCACTATTTTGATTTTGATTTGTTATCCCTAACTTTTGCCTGACTGTTACCGTTTTTGGGTTTACTGTCAGCGGGATGCCCCAGTTTTCTTAAGCCTCCTTTATAGGTTTTGGCTTGGTGGGCTTTTCTCTTTTGAGAGATTGACTGTCTATGTGATAGGGAACCACCCTGGTCTTTTGATTCCGAAGGAATGCTTTCTTTTTTTGACATCGTTCGTTGTATTACGAACTGAGAGTTTGCGACTTCAACGCGCATTTTCTTTTGAATTAACTGAGATACTACCCTGCCCCAGGTTTATATCAAAGGTCTTGATTGTTTAGAACAGAAAACTCCTACTTCTTTGGCTCGAAGGGGTTGACTAGGGATTAACTTCCTTATAACTCCAGTGTTTGGGAATTGAAAGAAATGCCTGTACATCATCAGCAAGGTCTGTTCAAAAGCATACTGTATAAGATCATGGTATTGTTTCGTCATCCTCCCTCTAAAGGCTTGCAGCTTTTTATCAAGAGTCAAATATCATAAAGAAAAGCATAAGAGTAGTGAAACGAATGGATGAATTCAAGACAAACATATGCAATGCATTAATGAAAACAGAGTTTAACATCAACAGATAATTGTTTGACAGCAAAAGAAATTACAACTTTGAAAATTCAAAAAGAAGCCAAAGTCTTTCAGCTTCGAGCCTCGTCACTTCAAGCGGAGAACCCTTTAACGGAAGATCTTCATCTCGCCGTCTGGCATGAATTCCAGCACCCCAATGTCAATCAGATCTTGAATCTTGTTCTTCAAGGCCCAACAGTCGTTGGTGCTGTGTCCCGGGCTGCAGGAGTGGTAAACACAGAATGCGTCGGGATTAAAGTGAGGAGAAGAGATGTTGAGCTTCTGAGGAGGGTCCTTTACGGTGAGCAAATTGACCTCCAACAGGCGCTTCAGTATGAAGAATGATGGTATTTCAGTCTCCGTAAACTGTCTTCCCGACTTTTCTTGCTTACGTCGATTACCCCGCTGACGCTGGCGAGGTTGTTGATGAGATTGTGACCCTGCAGCCAACAAAGGAGCTTTCCCCTTGTCTTCTTGAGTGGATGGAGGCTGAGCGGTGACTTGCTCTTCGACCTCAGATGTTTGCCCCAGTTGGTTGTTTGGAAGCAGTTGGCGGACAAGAACTCTGAGTTCCTCTTGTCTTTGGGATAAGTCCTGGATGAGAGCCATCTGGCCCACCAACTGTCCCATCATTTGAGTCCTCAGTGTTGTTAGATCAAACTGCAGCTCCGCAATCTGATCACTTCTAGCATTGTTGGAATTCCCCAAGTCCTTGGTGAGGAGAGCTTTCATCTCTTCTTGCCCCAGAGACAAGTTCAGGAACATCTCCTGCAGCTGAGCAGTCTGGTCTTGGATGTCTTTGACAGACCGTTCTAGAACCATCTCTTGCTGAAATAAACAGCAGGAGAGTAAGGAAACCTGAAAAAGGAAAGATTGTCAAAATGCAATGCATGATATGTGGATGCATGCTTTCAAGGATCTCTTGGGGTAAACACAAGAAAATGTTAGAGGTTGAACTCTGCTCTTGGATTGGAGATCTCTGCATCGGTGGACGTCCTTCCACGAGAATCAAGCTCACCATGTCGAGTGGGTCATAGCCACTGATTCAAGTTGTTGTTCTCGATCTTTGTTTGGAGAGCTTTGTGTTGGTGGATGTCTTTCCACGAGAATCAAGCTCACCATGTCGAGTGGGTCATAGCCACTGATTCAAGTTGTTGCACTTGATCTTTGTTTGGAGAGCTTTGTGTTGGTGGATGTCTTTCCACGAGAATCAAGCTCACCATGTCGAGTGGGTCATAGCCACTGATTCAAGTTGTTGCACTTGATCTTTGTTTGGAGAGCTTTGTGTTGGTGGATGTCTTTCCACGAGAATCAAGCTCACCATGTCGAGTGGGTCATAGCCACTGATTCAAGTTGTTGCACTTGATCTTTGACTGGATTGGTTAGAGGAGAGACCTCTTGCCCCTTGATAGATGTCTGGTTCAACGTAACCCTGCATCAACAGAACCCTCGAGATCCTTGAAATGGTTATTGAAAATGCTAGAATGCTATGGTATGATGTTATGATGTCATGTACATGTATGCACAAGCAAGTAAGTGTATATACAGGCAAACAATATTCACACAAAGCACACAAGGCCTTAGGTTTAGGCTTGCATGAGGTTCAGGCACTACCCTCTTTCAGTTTGTTGGTTAAAACCTGTCCTATCAAAAGTAACCGGGTTCTAAAGGTCCCAATATCACTGGATTGCTTTCATTGTTCATCGTTTCGATTTAGCCACTGAACTGGCGACCGAAATATCCCAGGAAAGCAACCCTCAATTGAGTGTAGTGTCGAGTATCAACCAACCTCGGACTGCACCAAAGTCAGTTATCTCACTACCCTAAAAAGGCTAAGATGGTCAATTAAGGTTCTAAGGTCAGTTGATGCTTCGCGACACCACGCGGCGGCCCCGTACTCTCCTTGACTGAACTCAAGGGTTACTGGTACACACCAAAGTGCCACATCAACGTAGCAGACTGCTTCAACCATGTCGGTATACCCCGCACAGTTCCCTCACAGCCTTGTTGCTACCTAAAAAGGGTTTCCCCAGATCCGGGTTAGGATCTACAAAACTCCGATACAAAGCCCACAAATGTAAAACAAACAAAGCAATCAATTGAAAGTAAAGGTGATCTAAACCCTAAGGTAACCCCACTTTTAGAAAACTCCCCAACAGAGTCGCCAGTTCTGTGGTACGGTGGGAGAACTGACTTGAGGTTTTGCGTTCGTATTCGCACTTGTGCGGTTAAGCAAGAGTCGCCACCGACTTTTTATTTTATCCTAAAGGAAAGGTTAAAAAAGCACAGCAAAAACCTTTTGAGATATTTCGTGGGTTCGGGGGGTAGATTATGAAAAGGGAAGGTATTAGCACCCTTTTCATCCATGGTTATCCATGGGCTCTTAGTTACTTGGTTTTTTAGATCACTTGCCTTGTTTTTCGATTGCTTTAAAAATGGTGTGTGTGTGGGTGCTTTTTGAAAATGTTTTGGAAAAAGATGCCTTGTCTTAGGCAACTAATGTATTTGACTCGTGTTTGAGTGTTTTACAAAAGTGTGAATCTTTTCGAAAAGATGTTTTCAAATGTTTTTGAGAGTTTGTTTGAAAGTGTTGTGGATTGTGGTTTTTGAAAAGAAGGCAAGTGTTTTTGCAAGTTTGATCTCAAGTAACTAAGAGTTTTGTCTACCCTATTGTACTCAAAGGTTTTTGTCATGTTTTAACCCCTTTTTAACAATTTTGTTCCCCCATTGAAATTGATGGACAATCTTGCGTTTAGGAAGTTTATTCGGGACGGGCGCGGGTCATCGTATGGACCATGAATGCAATGATGCCAAGTGTCTTTGGCAATTTGTTTTGAAGGGACTATGATCATTCCGTTTAGGCAACACTTTGAGACTTATGATCATTTGATTTGTTTTGCCAAAGATACTCGACGTGCAAGCATGGCCCATTTTGGAAGGCAACATGTGGGATCACCCTAGGGGGTGCAAGTGTGATTGTGTATTGATTACATGTATTTGTCTTGTATTAGGTTATCTAGCGTTTGATTTTATGTACATACAAACCCTAGGTCTAACCATGGCATAATTGAAAACTGTAAATTGCGGAATATAAATCTACGCTATTACAAAATAGTGTCCGGGAGTGGGGGTATAAATGTACAAGGGGATGAGACTTATAGTATCCAATAAGTTACAACCAGATCGAATGTCGCAATCAAATGTAAATATCGAATATTCAAATATAAGATAAAATGTGTATAGGGCAATGTGAAGGTATTTGTGTAAGTGTACAAGTGTATATGTATGTGAATTGTGTAACAAGTGCGAAATGTGAAATTGAGTCGTATTAGGGTTTTGACCTAGATAAATGTTTTAAATGAATCTTTGATTTTTGTATGTTTAATTATGTACAAAAGAAAAATGAAGTGTTTTGATTAAATGTTAAGTTTTAATTGGAAAGTATTTTAGTCCAAATGTTTGTGAATTTGATATTAGAGAAAAAAATGTATTGAATTGTTATGTATGAAAAAAGAATGTTAATTAAAAAAGTTTCAATTTTAATTATGTATAAAAAAGAAGTATTTTGTTATTTTTATGTACAAATATATTTAAAAGAGATATTTTAACTATATGATAAAAAATGCATAATATTATAAAATTAATGTTTTAAAATGTATGTATTAGTATATTTTAAATGAAAGAGTAAATAAATAAAAGGAAATAATTATTTTCAATTTTAATATATGAGATAAAAATGTATTTTAATTAAGTTAGTATTTTTTACAAAAAAGTAAATATTGTTTATAAAACAAAAAGAAGGGTTAGTATTATAAAAGGAAAAAAAGAAGTAACTATTGTTGATGAAATAAAAAAGGGTAAGTTTTTAATGGGCTTTGGGGAAGGCAGAAACGGGTCAGGCCCAGATTTGGACATTGAATGAAATTAGGGTTAGGGAATTGATTCAGTTGAGATGAAAACGTAGGGGAAAGCAACGGCGCCGTTCATGAGCTCGTCTTCTCCGATCAAGCTTCCTGAGCAAATCGAACTCCGGCCACCAACGCTACCCTCAGACCTCTCTTCCCTCCAAGGCGTAAGCTTCACATCCTCTTGATTTAAGGTTAGCTTTTTGTTGTTCTGTTTTCTTCTTCCTTTCTGGATTCGCGTGTTTTGTTCTGAGCTCTTTATTTTTTCGTTTTTTATGTGGTGAAGGGGAAGAGATAGAAAGTTCGTTACCTGATTTTTGGAGATGGAGGAGAGAAGAGGGGTGACGTTGAGGAGGCCGGAACGGTGTGAGGAACTTTGAGCTTGCTTTTGATGCTTTCCTGGTAACTTTATCTGGTTGATATTTTTGCCTATGGTTTTGATGATGATTTGTGCTGAGAAACCCTCTTGAATTTGCTTCTTTATCTCTTCTACTGCCACTGTATATTTGCGTGCTTGTTGCTTATGTATTGTTGCCTCTGAGTGACTCGAGTTGCTTGCCTATGATGAATTTATGATTCTGAAGGATTTGTGGGGTTGGGAACTAGCATGATTTCATGTTTGTTGCTCCTGAACGAAATTTATCTCCTCTTCTCTCGTGTTGCCCTGAATTTTTGTTGAGTTGGATGCTATGTATCGCCTATGATGAGGAGAGAAAAAAACTCTGAGGCTTAGGAGTTGAATGGTTTTAGGGATGGTTGAGGTTGGATGGACAAGTTTGTAATTATTTCTTCTGCAGGTTTGTTGGTGTTAGGGGCAGCTTGTTCTGTTGGGATTTTAGCCTATGCTGGTTTAGTTTGACAGTATGGTGGTTGGACAGGGTGTTGGTTGTCTTGTTTTACTGATGCAGATTTTTGTGAGATTAATGCTTATGCAGGTTTTTGTAGTTCAGTTGCTCTTGCATGTTTTTTATGAGGGTTGTAGGCAGGTGGTGAGTTATGTGGTGAACTTCAGGCTTGTGCAGGCAGCAGGTTATGCTGGTGCAAGTTCTAGTATATGTTTTCTGTTGTTTGCCTTTGCTTCTTGTTTTTGTGGTTAGGCAGGTATGAGGTTATGACATATGCTGGTTTAGTTCTGAGTTCTGAGATGTGTTATGTTGTGTGTTATCTTTCATGAGGCTTTAGTTTGTATATTTTCTTCTATCCTCTCTCCTCTGAACTGTCTTGTGGATTTGTAGATTTGTATATCTTTTTCTGTCTTGCTTTCCTACTGTCTATGCCTGAACTCTGCATCTGCTGCCTTTATCTCTCTTTTTCTCTCCTAAAGTACAGTTTTTTAGAATTTAATAATGTTATTGTTCTGTACTTTTCTGAAGGGGCCTTTGGGAAATGATGTTTAGCTTGCATAACACATCTTCTGCATCTCCTTTCTCCAGCTTTTGTGCTTTGCTCTGACTTTGCATTTTGATATCTTGGCAAAAATCTTTTCATGACAGCTTTTGAGCTTTGATAGCAACTTGTACTACTTTGATTTCTTTCTTTGAGTAAACTGACAGTAGTGCCTTTGCTTTGGATAGAAAGTTGAGATTGAACTTTTCAGTTTAGTTTGGATTTTGGATTTTGAATTCTTATGCAGCTTGAATTTTGTAACTTATGCATTTTTGACATTTCATAAAATAAAAAATCTTCCCTCTCTGTGAACCGGGAGAAATCTCGTGATTTGCAGAGAGGGCAACTGATCCCAGTCAGTGGCCCCTAATGATGAGCAATATTTTATCTGTCTTTTTTTTATTAACTGCTTTCTGACTTTTCTTGTTTCTTTTTGCAGATAAAACAATGGAGCACCGGAGCGGAGTGAAGAGTGAAGAATATTAGAAAATAGGATAGTTTTTTATTCTATGTAATATTTTAAATCAATGTATATTATTGTTCATAATTTTAAATTATAAACAACAATTTGTACAAATAATTCAAATATCAATAAAAGTTTAAATTATCCAATTAATTCTAATTTTCTTTATTGTTTATTTATTTATTTAAAATTCTTAGAATTAAAACAATTGAAAAATAAATTTCAATCATTCAATTTTTTAGAATAATAAATAACTTAAATAATAACAATATTGGCCAATTAAACCCGTCTTATTCAACACCCAAAGCAAAGCAGCAGTCAATCCAAGTAAACTGATCAAACACATAAACACTGTGAATTCAATACTGCATCTTGTATCTGACCGGCCCAATCAAAACGTACTGAATTCAAACCACTGTCTCTTTTACTGATTAAACCAAGATAAAGCGAATTTTAATCCGAATCTTGAAATAAACCGCAAAGTGCTGTGGAATTTAAATTCTTCTGAGAATATGCCCATAAAACCTTAATTCCCGATTAAATGCCAAATCAGGCTCGCTTGATCAAAATTGAACCAAAAATCAACCAAACCCTAAGCCCACTGTATGGAACAATTCAGAGCTCTGAAAATCAGTAAAAACCCTAGTTTTGCTTGACTGTCAAGAAAAGTCCGTTTGTCCGATTCTTGAGCCAGTTTGAAAAGTCAGGAAATGTTTGAAGCTGATATTTCTTGGCGAAAAATGCGAGGGAAAATTTTGGGGTACAACAGGATCCATAATCACTGGCAATACGGCTTTATAGGGCATCCCAAGCTTCTGGGAACGAGCTCGGACCCATTGGAGGTAAGGCTGCATCGGAAGGGAAGTCTTTGGTCCCAACTCTTGGGGGTCAGATCTGTTAACCATGCCCCAAACTCATGTAAACCTCCGGCGGTGCTCCTTAACGTCTTCCTTGTAGTCAAATATAATGTCCTCAAGAAGTAGCTCATGGGGACCATCTCTCCGAGCACGACCAAACTGTCGCAAAGTTATACCCCCTCTGATTCCAAGCAACGGGACATTAGGGTATCCCCCACAACAGTCAATAACAGCAGTGTCTTCCATAGCCCGGGAACACCAAAGAATGTCTGTATGGGCAAGTGACATTATTTTGTAGGACCATCCCAAACATTCTTCATTCTTCAACACAGACTTAGGGAGATGCGAAATAAACCATCTTGACAGCAACGGTATGCAACACATGAGATTCCCTCTTCTTCACATGGTACGAGTATAAAGGGCATGCAAGATATCACCCAGCAGGGTAGGCACAGGATTGCGAGAAAGGAAAATCTTGACAACATTCACATATACGAAGGAATCTGGATTCGAGAAGAGAACCAAACCATAGATAAGGAGAGCCACGACATCTTCAAAATCCTGAAAGTCCAAATTATCCTAGAATAGTTGAGCCTGGTCTATTAGAAATTTGGCTAGAAAACCTTCGACCCCGCTTTGTGTTTCCCAATTGGATACTACATCAGCCCGTTTCAAATGCAGGGCTGAAGCAATGTCTTCTGGTCTAGGGAATTCTTCCATACCTATGAAGGGTACCTGTTCAAGAATGGATATGCCCAATAGGTGAGAGAATTCTTCCAAGGTGGGAACCAGCTGGTAATATGGGAAGATGAAGCAATGATACACAGGATCGAAGAACTGGAAAAGTACACTCATCATCTGCTCATTAAGATTTGAAGTGACCAGGCTGAGAAGTTGACCATGTCTCTTAATGAACATAGAAAAGTCTCAGAAACTCTTGAGGCTAACTCTTTAAGTTGAGCAGGTATTTGCACAAAGTTAACTCAGATGGTATTTCTGTGCATGGAAGTCATAGTCTACAAAACGGAACAAATATAAATTCCCTTGGTCTTTGAAATCGTTAGTGTAATGAAGCATGTATGCTATGTTATGTTGCATGATGTCATGATAAAAAAACAACAGGTATGGCAGATAACAGGCATGGCAAAGACAAACAAGTCACACAAAGCCCTTAAGTTTAAGGCTTGCATGAGGTCAAAGGTAATACCCTCTTGAAGTTAAGTTGGTTTCAACTTGTCCTAGAAAAAGTAACCGGGTTCTAGAGGATCTCAATATCACTGACCATCCTCCATCGGTCATGGTTTCAGCTCACGCAATCTTTTCTTGCGGACGGAACTATCTCAAGAGTATGGTCTCAATGAGTGTAGCATCAAGTATCAACCAGTTCCAAGCTTTACACTGAGACCGGCTATCTCACTACTTTCTAATGGCCAAGTTGGTCGATTAAAGGTTCTAAGGTCAGTTGATGCTTAACGGCACCACGCAGCCGCCCCGTATTCTCCTCGTTTCTTCACAAGGGATACCGATACCAACCAATGTGCCACATTAATGCAGCTACTGCTTCAACCGTATCAGTCTATGCCGTACAGTTTCCTCACAGTTTATTGCTACTTACCTAAAAGGTGTCCCCAAATCCGGGTTAGGATCTATAGTAACTCCCAAACAAAACACTTAAGAGTAAAGCAAACAAAGCAATCAAGAGAAGCAATTAAGATGAACTAGATCCTAAGGTATACCCCACTTATTAGTCCCTAACAGAGTCGCCAGTTCTGTGATACGGTGGCAGAACCGACTGTTTGGAAATGCTGGTTTGCATTTTGCGTTTTGTGTTCACAAAATGTCGTGGTAAGCAAGATTCGCCACCGACATTTATTTCATCCAACCAGAAAGGAAAAAAGTACAGAAAAAAATCATTTTTCGAGATATTCTGAGTACGGGGGGCAGATTATAGAAAGGGAAGGTGTTAGCACCCTTTCTATCCGTGGTTTTCCATTGGCTCTTAGGTACTTACTCATTTTTAAATTGCTTGTGTTTGTGTTCTTTGTTTTGAAAAGTTTTACTTCGTGATAACCCTTGTATCAGTCCTCAAAGGTGTGACGAAGTTGTTTTGAAAATTGTTTTGAAAAAGTGTAAGTGTGAAAAGTTTTGATTTGAGCAAGTACCTACTAGCATCTACTTACTCGAAAAAAGATCGTTTCTATTCATGTTTCCTTTAGACAACGGTATCCTACTATTGAGAAATAGGTAGCACCGTCGTTGGAGTTGTAAGGGTCAATTCGTAAGGGACGTACGATCACTAAAGCCATGTTAGGACGTCTTAGTAATAATCCTAAAGTCTTAAGATCATATTCGAGGCAACATTTCTGAGGCAACATTTCCGAGGCAACCTTTCTGAGGCAACATTTTTGAACGGGACATTTTATCTTTGTTAGATAGGAGGGAAACCACTAAGACACCCTATACTTAATGATCATTTACCGAAGGCAACCTTAGTGAGAGTATACCCTAAGAGTGATATGTGCGAGTGATTAGTTTCAGTTATTTATCTTTGCACATTAGGGTTTTTCTAACTGTATTAAATTTTCATGCAATCTTGTCATACAATCCTATAAACATACATGTAGACGATTAAATATTGGTAGAAATTAAGATGCGAGAAAATAAACCTACGCTATTACAAGGCTTCGGGGTGGGGATTAATTGCATAGCCAGAAAAACCCGCAAAAGATGATAAATAAAAGAAAGTCATAGATTAAACTATTACATACCGTGAACAGCTACATAAATATTGTAAAAATAATAAACACGCGCGATGAATCGAATACAAGATAATTAGGGTTAACCCTAACTTAAACCTAATTGCGATTAGTTCAAAAAAGGTTTTCGTTTTGTTTACTTAAGAAAATAGAGAAATTGTTACATTCAAAAGAAGAAGAAAAGCCTAATTCTAATTAATTTTAATTTTAAGAAAAATTGAATTAATTTATTCTAAAACCTATTCTTTTGTATTTTTTATTTACTTGAGAAGAATAGAAAAAAGAAATTAACCTAATTCTCTAATTTAATTTTAATTGTGAATAAATTAAGGTTTTCCTAGGTTAAACTAAATTATATCAAACAAACTAAAAATAAAATATCTAATTCTAATTTTTTTATTATTATTGATTTTATGATTTTTTTTTATAAAAAAAGAATTAATTTGTCTATTAAAGAAAATAAAATAAATATTGAATGGTTTTTTAAAAGAAAACTAAAAGAAAAAAAGAAAGAAATATGGTCCTGCATTAGCAATTGTGGGGGGTGTTGTTTGAAATTTTAAGCCCAACAAAATCCTAGCCTTTTTGACTTTGGCCAATCCCATGTACACGGTTGACTGGGGCACATGGTGGTCCTTCAGGGGGAAGGCGTTAGATCTGGAGCATTGGTGGATTGGGTGGTCAGATCCTGATAGTACATGGTGGACCCCTTGACATGTAATACGTTGGATTGCCTGTTAAAGAAAAACATGAATAAAGGTTGGTACCTGGGTATCGAACCCAGGTCCTTATGCATTCCTCCCTTGCACGCTTGTCAGCTGAGCTGGCTGATTTAGTTGTATATATAATCAAAAACAATTATAATATAATAAAAACAAAACACTGAAACTCAAAATGCGTGAATATTCAAATCCACCAACCAGGGGGTGCCATGCATCCGTCTCCTTCCTCCCAACCGTCGTGTTAGCCCTGGAGGTTTTTACCTACGGACATGGTGTTGTTGCTATAACCCTGTGCATTTCAAAAATCTTGTATGCAAATGATAAATGGAACCTAATGGTACCAATCAACTCGTTTCAACCTCACGAGCATCATGTTACCATTATCAATGCCCAATTTCTCCTGTATAAAAAACCCCTAAAAACAAAGAACAAACCCTAGCCATGGCATCTGCACATACAGGCATTAAAAATGCAATTGAATCATGGTGTTACGTTGCAAACATCTCAAAGGTTATAAATATGTCAATCAAATATGCTAAATATGCAAGAATTAGTGTATTCGATTTCAAGAAATTAAGCAAACCGTATGAATGTTGTAGGGTAATTCAGAGTGTCTCAGGCCTTGTAAACGATCTCGTTGGCTTCAGGGATGATCCAAGAATATGATTTGCTCTTTTGAAGGGCTCGACTACAGAGCAAGATTTGATCATCACTTTTCTTTGAAAAAATTGAACTTTTCATCTAACTTTTCACGCTTCCAACCTCTCTCCTTTTGGTCTGCCTTTGTTCACTATCTATAATAGAATGCATTAGGGTAAAAATTTGCATCAAATCTTTGCCATTTATGAAGATTGACCAATAATTTATTCCTTGCACCAAATCTTTTCAAAACAAGTATTTTCAATCTTTTTCTGTCCATATGAAGCCTTGCACGATTTGATCTTGTCACTAGCTGTATAATGACTCTAATCATGCACAAAATCTCAAGGTTTAATTGATTTTTGATATTTTCATTATTTTATATTGCTTTTATTTGATTTAAATGAAATAAAATCAAAATAAATAACAAAAATAAAATAATGACAAGTGGAAGGGATCATAGGTCTTGTATCACATTACAAACTCAGTGCAAGAATAAAAAGTTAGGCCCATTTAGCAAAAAATGCAATTTTGGACACATTTGACTTTTGGCAATTTTGCAAAAAGGGTCAACTTGGCCAATGCATAACTCTCTCAATTTTGACCCTAGAGAGGTGTTCTTGGACTTTTTAGAAATCTTAGGGTGTCCTCTAAGAAACCCTTTTTGTCTCATATCAATTGAGTATTCCATGTTCATGTATGAAGCTTTGACCCAAAAGGTGTTTTTGTTGACTTTTCAAAATGACCTATAATGTCCAAATTCATATCTTCTTGTGAGTGCATATTTTGAAATTATGAGATGAAGATGAATTGTAGGGGATTGCATCCTCTTCAAAATAAGCTTTTGATGGGTTAGTTTTGATAAAGTATGAGAAAGTTATGCTTGGTCAAAGTTGAGTTGACTTTTCCTACATAACCCTAATTTAGCAACGTTTGGGTTTTGATGAATTGTGAGCAATCCTTGAGGAATCATGATCAACCCTTGATAAAATTATGAATGATACTTCAAAATGAGGATGTTGACCAAAAATCTTGAAGTTTGACTGTATGTGGGCCACAGTTGACTTTTGACCTAGCATTGTCGATTTCTAGGTATTTGAGCAATTGACTAAGCAAACTTCCTCTGCAAGGCTTGAAACTTGACATGGATGAACTTGAGAACATAATAGGACAATGATGAGTATTTGGTACCTTTGGAACTCAAACATCTTGATGAGGAGTGAAACCCTAATTTGAGGCAGACTGCCTGAGGAGAGAGTTTGTCTGGTCAAGTCTTAGACTTCCTTGAGCAATTTGAGGACCTCACTTGACATGTATTGAGAAATATTGTAGGGAAAATTTTGGGGTACAACAGCTGCCCCTGTTCAATCTTCTTAAACCTAAGGGTTTAGATTGGCTTGTCTGCCTTTCGTGATCTGAAGGTGGAAGAATATTGAACACTAGAGTGCCCAGAAGTTTGCACTCGAATGAAGTGATACTTGTCTTGCGATATCGGGAATGGGCTTATATATGCCATTTGGAAGTCAATGAAGGAAGATGGGCTTAAAGATGCCATCTGAAGAAGTGTCGATCACATAAGAGATTCCTTTGCGAGAACCCGCGTACCTGTTGTTGAGGAGGACTTCACTGGGGAATGTTGGTCCTTGTCTTAGGAGAGAAATAGAGTTTTAGGATCTACAGTTGTTTGTTACTTTACTGGGGAAGGATTCTGGTTTAGGAAGCGGAAGTGAACTACGTATCTGGTCGGGGTATATGATGCACCGCGACTTTCTAAGGGAATGTGAAATCAATTGTGTTTAATCGGGTCCCGGTCTTACAGTGTTGTAGACTGTTATCTGGATAGTAGGGTTACTTCGAGATGAAAGCCTGGGTGGTAGGGCTGTAAGAAGGAACCTGGGTAGTAGGGTTACTTTGAGATGAAAGCCTGGGTGGTAGGGCTGTAAGAAGGAACCTGGATAGTAGGGTTACTTCGAAATGAAAGCCGGGATAGTAGGGTTGTGAGAAGGAACTTGGGTAGTAGGGTTACTTCGAGATGAAAGCCTGGGTGGTAGGGTTGTGAGAAGGAACTTGGATAGTAGGGCTGTGAGAAGGAACCTGGATAGTAGGGTTACTTCGAAATGAAAGCCGGGATAGTAGGGATGTGAGAAGGAACCAGGATAGTAGGGTTGTGAGAAGGAACCTGGATAGTAGGGTTACTTCGAAATGAAAGCCGGGATAGTAGGACTGTGAGAAGGAACTTGGATAGTAGGGTTACTTCGAAATGAAAGTCGGGATAGTAGGGCTGTGAGAAGGAACCTGGATAGTAGGGTTACTTCGATATGAGAGCCTGGATAGTAGGGATGTGAGAAGGAACCTGGATAGTAGGGTTACTTCGATATGAAAGCTGAGATAGTAGGGTTGTGAGAAGGAACCTGGATAGTAGGGTTACTTCGATATGAAAGTCGGGATAGTAGGGCTGCTTCGAATGAAAGCCATGATAGTAGGGATGCTTCGGAATGAGTTTGGATAAAATTGCAGAGGGAACCTGGGTAAGGTTGTTCTTGTCGCGCTTATGAATACTCTGTTTAGCTTCGAGTGTTGATCATGGATCTGCTGGAAATTATTAATAATAATTGTCTTTCCTGAAAGAAATACCGGGTTAGTTATGTGCAATGCATGAGATGCATTGTATAATGATGTTCTCAAAATAAATGAGATTATGTTATATGTAATGTATGCACATGTTATGATGTGTGAACATGAAATGCTGACGTAATAATTTGAATCCGGGAAAATAAATCCCTGACTTCTATAAAAAACCATAGTTCCTCTACTTCTGTTGGGGATGGTGAACAAAGATGACTGTGCCGGAGTTTTGCCCCTTGGCTGGTAAATATTCTGCCGGACGAGACTCTGTCTGAGGATAACTTTATAGGGAATAACTGTTGAAGAGGAGATACTCAGTTGATAGGTCTGCTGACTTGGAGAAATAACTCAGTTGGGGATGAATTTCTGTTGCTGGTGATAGTGAATTCTTGTTGGAGATTGAAATTCTGCTTGTGAGTGAAATAAACTCTGCTTGGGGAAAAATTTACCGACTCACTCGCGATTGTGAACCTCAAATGGTAAGAGTTATGTCCTGTTCGGGAAAGCTAACATCACTGTCTTTGGATACCTTTTACTCTGTGGGGAGTGTATGTACCACTACTCATGTTCTCAAGCTGGCTCTATCCCTGTACCTGATGGGCAGAGTAATTGTAAGGCTTGGGCACTTCTTGTTTCTTATGTAGATATTTATGAGCAGCAATTATTTTCAAATGTATATATAAAAAAAATCATTGGACGTTCTTGCAAAACAAAATAGAAAAAGAAAAACAAGTTGAAATTTCTTGTGAAAATGAATTTTATTGATTTTTGAGGTTGGCATATAACATGCATTTTTGTACAAGGAGGCTGACGTCCTAGTAAGAGAACGCCACTGAAAGAAATTACAATTTGTAAAAGAAAGAAAAACAGCTATGTGAAACGACCCCATTGGGTTCCAACTCTACTATTGCCTTTATATCTTCAAGCGTCTCATCACTTTGCTACTTGGCTGAAGGTGGATTAGATTGATTGGCGCCGTCTGAGCTTGATAGTCGATACCAAAGTCTGGTTGCAAGATGATCCAATGAGACAGTGTTACGCTTTGATCCCTAATTTTTTCCTGGACCTCCCTTTCAGGTTTTTGGTCCACCGGTATGCCCTTTTTTGCCCAAGTCGCCTTTTCAGGTTTTCGACTTGTCGGGTGTACAGTTTTTTTTATAATTTTCATCCCTTACTTTTGCCCGAACCCTTTTGGTTCGTCGGGAAGCCCTTATTTTTTCCTAGGCCAATCAACCTAGCGGGTCTTTGATTAGGCGTAGTATTTTTTTACTATGTCTGCATTGACAGGGTGAGGAAGGTCGTCACCATCCATGTTGGTTAGAATCATAGCTCCTCCCAAGAAAATATTCTTAACCACAAATGGCCCTTCGTACGTGGAAGTCCATTTTCCCCTGGGATCACCTTGCGGTAGTATGATGCGTTTGATCACCAGATCCCCGACTTAAAATTCTTGACCTATGACTTTCTTGTTAAAAGCCTTAATTATTCGCTTTTGATATGTATGACCGTGACAGATAGTAGTAAGTCTCTTCTCATTGATTAAATTTAGCTGATCAAGTCGGGTTTGGATCCAGTCGTCTTCGTTCAAACCCGCATCCTTCATAATCCTGAGAGAGGGTATCTGGACCTCGATGGGTAGGACTGCCTCCATGCCATACACCAAAGAGTAGGGTGTTGCCCCTGTCGATGTCTATGCTGAGGTATGGTACCCATGAAGAGAAAATGGTAACATCTCATGCCAGTCTTTGTATGTCACTGTCATCTTCTGCACAATCTTCTTGATGTTCTTGTTAGCCGCTTCAACATCCCCATTCATCTTCGCCCAGTAGGGAGAAGAGTTATGATGCTGAATCTTGAATTGTTTGCAGAGCTCGGTGATCATTGTGTTATTGAGATTTGTACCATTGTCAGTAATGATCCTTTCTGGTACACCATATCGTCATATCAGATTGTGTCGGATGAACCGCGCCACGACGTTCTTGGTTACTATAGCAAAGGAAGCTGCCTCCACCCATTTTGTAAAGTAATCAATAGCCACCAGAATGAATCGATACCCGTTAGACGCAGTAGGTCGGATCTCGCTGATCATGTCAATGCCCCACATTGCAAAAGGCCAAGGAGCTGTCAAAACATTCAGGGGAACTGGAGGTACATGCACCTTATCAGCATAGACTTGGCACTTATGATAGGTTCGAGAGTACTAATAACAATCGGCTTCCATAGTGGACCAATAATATCCAGCCCGTAGGATTTTCTTCGCCATGGTATGTCCACTGGAATGAGTTCCGAAGGTGCCTTCATGTAGGTCTGCCATGATCCTTTCTGCCTCGCTCTTGTCCACACATCGCAGTAAGGTTGAATCATGGTTACGCTTATAGAGGATTCATTTATTGATGAAGAACTTCGTAGCAAACCTTCACAGAAACTTCTTATCATTAACAGATGCCCCCTCGGGGTATTCTTGAGCCTCAAGATACCTTTTTACCTTGTGAAACCAGGGTTTATCTGCTACCTCTTCAGTCTCAATGTCACAACAATGTGCGGGTTCATCCAACCTCTCGATGGTAATCTTGGGACCTTTGGAACTCAAACATCTTGATGAGGAGTGAAACCCTAATTTGAGGCAGACTGCCTTAGGAGAGAGTTTGTCTGGTCAACTCTTGGACTTCCTTGAGCAATTTGAGGACCTCACTTGACATATATTGAGAAATATGGGAGGGCAAATTTTGGGTTACAATAGTTCCATCTGCTGAGAATTTATTTCAAGATTTGTTTGTAGTATCTGGTACTCCTGTCAGGATCCCTTCCAAAGGTCCTGTAAAGATTACCGCCAATCCAAAAGTTGCTCCTTTGATTATCATCACAGTTGGACCCATCCCATATTCTTCGAATAAAGCTATTCCGTGGAACTATGGATCTGATGTCTACTACCACAACGTCAAACAAGAGTTATTTGATGAAGATGAAGATGTTAAATCCAACATTAGCAATATTGTAGGGACCAGTAAAATTACTAGAAGCGGAAGGGTTTTCTCCCTGAAAATCTCTCTAAAGGTTGTTACTACACCTGTTTCAGTTACTATTACCAAGTCAGCTGCTGAGACTCGGGGTAAAGATCCAATAATAGAGCCTGCCCAGACGGAGGCGCCCAAAGAAATCACAGTTGAAGATACCACTAGACAAGAGTTAGAAGAGGTAATGAAGATTATCAGCAAGAGCGACTATAAAATTATTAAACAACTGGGGCAAACTTTGTCCAAAATTTCCATGTTATCCTTATTGCTGTGTTCTGAAGCCCATGCACAGGCTTTAGTAAAATTCTTGAAGACTGCTCACGTGCCACAAGAGATTTCGGATGACCAATTTGGAAGTTACAGTGTTAGCTTAACAACTAATAATGGATTAGGCTTCTCTAATGCTGATCTGACCCCAGAGGGGAGAAATCATAATAGGGCCATGTATGTCCCCATCGAATGCAGGGGAACTACTCTAGATCATGTGTTAGTTGATATCGGTTCTTCACTGAATATTTTACCAAAGGGCACTCTTGGTAGATTGGATTGTGAAGGGGTTGTACTGAAACCCAGTAATATTATAGTTCCAGACTTTGACGGGTTAAAGCGGATGGTACATGGAAAAGTGGATCTCCCTATCAAAGTGGGTTCACAGATCTTTGAATCCACCTTCTACGTAATGGACATTCAGCCAACTTATTCTTTGTCTATTGGGATGCCCTTGGATCCATGGGGCGGGAGCTGTTACCTCTATGTTGCACCAGAAATTAAAGTACCCCATAAAAGGAAAGATTGTTACTATCTACGGAGAAGAGGAGTATATGGTTAGCCCCCTGAATTCATTTCGGTATGTAGAGATGGACGGGTAATTCATCGAGACTCCTTGTCAGACTTTTGAAGTCATCCCTCCTACTGCTACATAAGATGTTTCTGCCATACCTAAGGTCACTAGGGTTCCGCACAAGTTGGCTTCCTTGAAAGATGCCAAAGCTACCATAAAAGAAGGGGGTTATACTATTTGGGGTCAGCTTCCTGATATCCCCTATAAATATGACAAGTTTGTTTGGGCTTTACTGTATAAGGTCAAAAGGTTGTTCGTCGAGCTCATGCGGGAAAACCTCTTTTCTGTGTCAGTAACAACGGAGTCAACGCTATAGAAGATGCTGATAATGATTGTGACTTCGACAATTGGATATTTCCTACCATTGGCAACAGACTCGACAATTGGAAAGCGGGAGACATTATCCCTATCTCTTTTAGTCAGGAGTAATTGCTACATTTTGTCTTATTGCTTTAAAAGATTTTGGTTATGTAATAAACAATGACTTTAAACCTTGTGTCTTACCCGGGGCACAATGGTTCATTTGTTAAGGGTTGACAATTCATAAACATTGTTTATTTAATAAAACATTGGATGTTTTGCATTCAAATTTTGTGCTCTCTATTTTTCTTTTAATTTATTGCATTTTCAAATAGCTATGTGTTCTTACACACACCCATACACTACATTGCAGATCCACATCCACTCTAGATCCCGTTGATAACGATTCAGCTATTGCCACCTATGACTTTGAAAATCCGATCTACCAAGCCAAAGACGAAAAGGTGAGGAAGATTTTGAAATACTGGGAGAACTTGCCAGACTCTTAATATAAGAAGAAAAGGCTATCCAACCACATGAATAGTTGGTCGAAGTTGTAAACTTGGGTACCGAGACAAACAGGAAAGAAGTCAAAATAGACGCCAACTTAGAGAGCAGTGTCAAGAACAGGATAATTCAGATGTTGCATGACTATGTTGAAATCTTTTCTTGGTTGTACGAAGACATGCCAGGGCTCGATACTGATATTGTGGTTCATCGTCTGCCAATGAAAGAGGTTTGTTCTCCGATTAAGCAGAAGGTTCGTCGCATGTGTCCCAAAATGTCTGAGAAGATCAAGACTGTGGTTATGAAGCAATTCAACACAGGCTTCTTAGCAGAGACATCATATCCTCAATGGGTTTCTAATGTTATTCTGGTACCAAAGAAATAGGACAAGGTGCGTATGTGTGTAGATTACAGGGATCTGAACAGGGAGAGCCCCAAAGATGACTTCCCACTTCCATATATTGATGTTTTGGAGAAAACAACTTTCATCACACAGTGGGGAACTTTCTGCTACAAGGTTATGCCTTTTGGGTTGAAGAACGCTGGCGTGACTTATCAACGTGCCATGTGTGATACAGTGGCAGAACCAACTGTTATACTGGTTTTGCATTTGTATTTACAAATGTTGCGGTAAGCAAGAGTCACCACCGACTTTTCTTTTATCCAACAAAGGAAAGGGTGAAAAGAACAAAAAAAGACCTTTCGAGAGTTTTCTGAGTAAGGGGGTAGATTATGGAAAGGGGAGGTGTTAGTACCCTTTCCATCCGTAGTTTTCTACGGGCTCTTAGATGCTTAGCTCGTTTTTGAAATACCTTGTGCTTTCATGTATTTTTGAAATGTATTTTGAAATTCCTTAGTGCGGCAGTTTGCTTTATGATAACTCTTGTATCAGTCCTCAAAAGTGTTGATAAAGCATTGTTTTGAAAATGTTTTTGAAAGTGTTTTGTGTATGTGAAAAAAATTTGTTTTGAGTAGGATAGACAGTGCTATCCTACTATTAGTGAGTAGGTAGCGCTATCGTTGGATATTAAGGGAAATCGAAGGGACGTATAGTCATAAAAGCAACATGTGGAGACACTTTAGTAATTTTGTCTATGGACTAGATTATTTACTGAAAGGCAACATTATAGGGTCGTCGAAGGACTATGACCTTTGATTTATGGGTCTTTGCTAAAGCATCCCCGTTTCGAGGGACATGACTGTTTTTTTCCCGAAAGGCAACCAAAGTGGGCGTACCCTATAGGTGTGTGTGTGCAATGTGTGCTTGTTTCAGTTATTTGTCTTTGAATTTAAGTTTGCTAGCGTTTTAATTTTCAGTCTTATCATACACTCCTAATTACTAACAGTTAATATTTGCAGAAACTTAAAGTGCGGAAATTGTAAATCCTACGCTATTATAATGCTTCGGGGAGGGAGTATTTACATGTCCAAATGGGGAAACAAAAAGTAAAAAGTCCTAAATTTAACTATTACAACCTTTTCCAGTTACATAAATATAAAATGAACGGAATTTGAAATGGGCGCGCGAATATGGAAAGTGAGGTAAGCCCTAAAATACTTCTACATACTTAGCACTTTTTTTTGTCATTTTTATTAAGAAAAATACTTAAATTAAAAAAAATTAATTTTAACTAAATAAAGAAAAGATTGATAAATAAGATGTAATTAAAACTAATTAAAAGGAAACTAATTCTAACATTTTTTGGATTTTTATTATTGAGAAAAAGATTTGAAATGATTAATCTAATTTCTAATTGATTTTAAATTACTTGAAATAAATCAAAATATAATTAATTAACTTGCACAAATTAAATTTAATTATATATAAAAAAACCTAAATCTATTTTTTTTATTTTTTTATTTTTATGATTCAATAAAAATGATTTTGAAAAATTAAATATAAAAAGAAGTAAATAAAGAAATCCGACATTAATTTTGGCTAAAGGTCTCTGAATTTTGCGTTTCAAAACCAAGCTTCTGATCGGTGTTGAGAATGGCATCTCATGAACCAGGCCTCAAAACTTACATGCTTCACGTCCAACCTGCTCTATGTACGACTACTAACATGTACGCAAGCGTCAAATAGATTAATAAATACAGATTAACAAGATTAGATTTAAATAAACTATACTGAATGATGCAACTTGTATGGACGTATCGGGCACACTCCAAGCCAAGTTGAGGAATTGAAATGACTCCTAGGGACCTCAGGAGTACAAAGATGACACGAGATTGGATGGAGGAAAGCTGAAGATCAGGTTTTGAATTTTTACAACTTTTGAACGATTTTGAGAATTTTGAGAGAGCTTTGTGAAGAGCTTTTGAAGATATTTTTGAAGAGTAATTTCGTGTCCCTTTGCATATGGTTTGATTATACTTATATAGAGGTATGAATGAGTCAACATACATGGCAAGGAATCAATTAATCAAACCATGATAAAACAAAAATCAAACATATAGAAAACTTTCCATTTTTGGAGTTTGTTCTTGCCATTTTTGAAGATCCTTGTCTCTTTTTGAATGTTCAATGAACCTGGACCATTTGGATGTATCTTGAACGAAAATATGGGTCTTATAATAGATTAAATCAAACCCAAATGTCATGTCCCATTATTCTTTGTATTTTTATTTAATTTATTTGATTTAATTCATATTTAAATGAATAAAAATTCAAATAAATAAAAATAAAAATAAAAATAGTGCATGGTTAGGTTTAGAGGTCCTTGGGTATGTCATAAACATGTTTTAACCCTAAAACTTAGGTCCTTTAACCTAAAAATGCAATTTTTCTCAAAGTTGACTTCATGCATTTTTCACAAATTTGCCCAACTTTTGCAAACCATAACTTGCTCAATTTTCATCTTTTGAAAACGATATATGACTTTTTGGAAATCCCAAGATGTCCTCTAAATTCTCTATGTTGATCTTTGTTTATTTTGAAGATATTATCTTGATGTAAGTTGTCTTGACAAAAAGTGTCTTTTGTCGACTTTTTGAAAATGACTTGTAATGTATGAGCTTGTATCTTTCAAATGGTGCATTTCTTGAACTTGAGTATAAAAGAGAAGTTGTAGGGAATTTGATTCTATTAAAAATGAGCTTTAGTTGGGGGAAAATGGATGAAGTATGTGAAAGTTATGCCTGGTCAAAGTTCAATTGACTTTTCCTAGGAAACCCTATTTTAGCAAATCTTGACTTTTGATGATCTGAGGACTTTCCTCGAGGAATAACGATCAACACTTGATTAAATGATGAATATCACTTAAAATGTTGATGTTGACCAAAAATCTTGAAGTTTGACTGTATATAGGCAACAATTGACTTTTGACCTAGTATAGTTGATTTTCAGGCATTTGAGCAATTGACTGAGCAAACTTGTAGTGGAATGTGTGATGCGGTGGGAGAACTGACTTGAGGTTTTGCGTTTGTGTTCGCAAATGTTGCGGTTAGCAAGAGTCGCCACCGACTTTTCTTTTATCCAAAAGGAAAGGTAAAAAAGCACAGGAAAGAGCTTTGAGATGTTTTCTTGAGTTCGGGGGGTAGATTATGAAAAGGGAAGGTGCTAGCACCCTTTTCATCCATGGTTTTCCATGGGCTCTTAGTTACTTGTTTAGATCACTTGCTTTGCTTTGAAATTGTTTGAAATGGTGCTTTGTCTGGTTTTGAAAGTATTTTGAAAATAGGCCATCGTTTAGGCAATCTTTGTAATGATTCTCGTTCGTAAGAATGTATACAAAGATGTTTGTTCATTTGAAAAAATGTTTCAATGTTTTGTAAAATGTTTTGAAATGTGTGTGTGATTGTTTTCTAAAATAGCAAGGATTATTTTGAAATGGGACAAGTAACTAGAAGCATTCTACCTACTCAAAAGTCTTTCTTGTGCATTTTTATTCCTTTGATATTGTCGATTTACCATTGATTTGGTAAACAACCCTATCTTTGGATGTAAACGGGACGGGCGTTGGTCATCGTATGGCCATGATAGCAATGTTGCCAAGTATCTTAGCATGTTTGAAGGGACCAAGATCATTTTGTTTTAGGCAACCTTTTGATAGCGTCATCGAGGGACTATGATCTTATTTATTTTGTTTTGCCAAGATATTTCGCATGTGTAACATGGCCATTTTAAATTAGGAAACCAAGTGGGTGAAACCCTAAGGATGCTTGTGTGCAATGTGTGTCATTTTTCATGCATTTGATTTGTCTTGTATTAGGTCTTTTCTATTTGTTTTGTTTTTGGTCTTGTCACGCAAACCCTAGTTTACTAAACATGGTATAAATGCGATAAATTGCGTAAATGTAAACTAAGCTATTACAACAATTATTATGGTAGGGGGGTACAAGCTTTTGAATGGGGATATTACACAAAATAAATCCTCAAAATACAATTACAACCCAATTGAATATTGTGCGCATTAAATAAATATACAAATATTAAAAATGCAATGCAAATGTATTTATGCTAAAAATGTTTTGTATTTGATTTTTGTATGAGAAAAAATGATTTATTTAAGCCCTAAAAATAAGAGAAAAAAATATTATTATTTTTGAAAGGGGGAAACCCTAATTTTCAATTAAAAAATATATATGTTCTATATTATTATTTTGTCCATTTTTTTGTACAAGAAAATAATAAATAATATTATGTACAAATATTAAAAATTAAAATATGGATGAAAATAAATATTTTATGTGTATAAATAATATAATAAAAATATATAGTATTTTTAAATATATTTACAAATTATTTAAGAAAATAAAGTATATTATCCTAATAAACTTTTTTTTATGCAAAAAATAATAAAAATAATAAAATAAAAATGCAAAAAATAAAGAAATTATTTTTCATGATTTTTATAATTCAGAAAAAATAAATAAAAGTAATAAATATGAAAATGTAAAAAAAATATGAAAAATATAAGAAAATAGTCAGGGGGGTGCAAAAGTAATCCAGGAGGTGTGAAAATAAAAAATAACAAGCCCAAGGCGCCAAGGCCCAGAACTTCATCCCTGTCCTCCAGCTTCTTCTCCTTGCGCGCGTTTTTCTTCAAAATCTGTAACTCTCAGATGCTTGCATAAAAACAAAAACCCATAACATGAAACTTGTGGCATTTAATCTCACGATTTCAACCATATCAATTTTGAGACCTAACTCTCAAAGATCAAAGAGAATTTTAATGGCCCTAATTCATGACCTAGAAATTTCAGCATGTTCAACCTTCAAATTCTCATAGCACAATTAATATAAATGACAAGTATGCATATGTACAGCTTCACCATGTTACAGACTACATCTTTTCTTCATAAATCGTGGCTTGAGGATGCCTAAATAGAGAGATAGAGTTTTGAAAAATACCTCCTTCAGCTGGATTTGGATATGACAATGTAGGGACTTTGAGTGAGGCCTGAGGATCGTGTTAGCTTCCTTGAACTTCCTTCAAGTTATTCCAATGCGTAGCTTGCTTTGTGGATGGCCAGAAGTCTCTGCACAAGTCAAGTTGCAAGCTCCAAGTTTGAAAATGGCAATGGCTGAAATAGAGCTTACAGAACCAGGACAAGGGCTTGGATAGCTTTGGTAGGATATATGGAAGGTGTTTGAAGTGTTGAAACAAAAAACGCACGAGCCAAAAATGAAATGGCTAGAGTTTTGCAGCAATTGGATGTTTTGGCAGAAAAATGAAGTTTTTTAGTTTGAGAGTGTTTTGGATGTTCAGCAATCGTATTCAACCTTGCAATGAGTTTGTATATTTGTATAGAATGATACAAAGTCCACTCCTTATCAGTTGTACAAGTTCTGACCTCTTTTGCAACTTTTCTTGCATTTGAAGAAAAGTGAAGTGACCAATGCAAACATGCTTGTACTGGATGGCTTGTGAGCTGCAGAGAGTTGGTATACATTGCTTGTGGCCTGTGGAAGTTGTTTGCATCAAAGGGACAGGTCCAAGGCTCAAGATGGACAAAGTTGCAAAAGTTGCACTTTATGAAAATGACAATGTGAGCTTTATGCCTAAAATGGAATTACAACTTGTACAATGCTTCAAAAGTGAAAATAAAGCATTTATTTAACCTCTGAGTTTTCATTTAATTATGGAGTGTAGAATGAGTTTAGGACATGTAATGCAAGGTACAAGCGTCATGGATCTGATTTGCAACTTGATACCTTGTGAAAATGGCATGAACAAAAGTGATAAAATTCCAATTTCTCTTCTTCGATTCTCCCTAACCACAAATGATCTTGGAGAGTTCTTGGACATTTTAGAAAGCTTGCAATGTTCTCTATAATCCATCTTTGAAATGCATTTTGAGATACTTCTTGGAACTAGGTGAAAAATGTTCATGAAGTTGGGTCAAAAACCTGCCTAAATTAGGGCAAATTTTCACTAAGTTATTTAGTTCATGGACCTATGTTCACAAATTCATAACTTGAGATCCAAGCATCTTTTGGGAAAAGTTTGTGAAGAAAAGTTGTAGATTTCATGGAGGAATACAACTTTCATGTTGGAAGTTTTCTTTGAATCAAATTGCATCATGGTGAAAAAGTGGTGGAAAGTTGGGAAAAAATAAGAAAATTTCCATACTTAGAAAAATTCTAAGTTATGAAAATTTTCAAATTCAAAACCCTAATTTTCAAAATTGGTTTTCTTGGTGAACAAGTTTCAGATTTTGACATATCTTGATGAATTATGACCCTTGGCACTTGATTTTGGCCAAAAAGTCAAAGTTTGACTTTTCAGTGTACAATTGACTTTTGATCAGTTGACTGGAAAATTCATCTGTCAATCCAATTAACTTGTGATCTTTTGAACCATGTGATTAGGTCAAGATGATGCCATTAGATCCTTGAAATAATGTTTGAACTCAATTGGTCATTGGCTAGGTTAAAAATCAGAAATTGCCCTTTCTCAGTCAAAACCCTAATTTTGACCATTTTGCCCTTTTGATGATTTGATCAAATTTCTTGAGGAGTTGTGATCCAAACTTGATCAAATGGTACATATGAGTCTAAAATGTTGACGTGGATAAGAAATTATGAAGTTTGACTGTAAATTGGCCATGGTTGACTTTTCCCCTAATACAACTGATTTTTTAGGTCAACTGTCCAATTGACTGATCAAAAATGTGGTTCAAGGCTTGAAACTTAGCATGAGCAATCTTAGGGGTCCAACATGATGTATGAAAGTCACATGAAGCATTGCTGGTCCAAAAATCCTTGTGCAAACTCAAACCCTAATTTTGGGGTATCAGTGCAAGATGATATGTCCTGAGCTGAGCAAACCCTAATCCTGTCTTGAGTCCAAGAAGTCTTGTGAGAAAAATCTTGATAAATGAGAGGGAAAATTTTGGGGTACAATAGAATGCATGAAATTTATCATGGACAATCTTGAAGGCATATTAGGACCATGGTAAACATTTGTGACCTTTGTAGCTTACATATGTTGATGAAAAGTGAAACCCTAATTAGAGATTCATTGTTTAGGAAGAGAGTTTGTCTGATCAATTCTTGGTCAACCTTGAACAATTTAGGACCTCTAGAAGCATGTCTTGAGTGAACATGGGAGGGAAAATTTTGGGGTACAACACCATGGTAGCTTTATTCCATGACATAATCCATCACGAGATAGAGGTCTATGTCGACGATATCATAGCCAAATCACAGACTGAAGAAGAGCATCTTGATCATCTACATAAATTATTTGAAAGAATGAAGATGTATAAGCTGAGGTTAAATCCGAACAAGTGCACCTTTGGGGTGAGATCCAGTAAACTCCTGGGTTTCGTCATCAGCAGTAAAGGTATTGAAGTTGATCCCGCAAAAGTTAAAGCTATTCGAGAAATTTCGGCTCCCCGTACTGAGAAGGAAGTCAGGGGTTTCTTAGGACGACTGAACTACATTGCCCGATTCATTTCTCATTTGAGTGTTACTTGTGAGCCAATCTTCAAGTTGCTGAAGAAAGATCAAGTAGTAAAATGGAAGGATGACTTCCAAATAGCCTTTGACAAAATTAAGGAGTACCTACAAGAACCTCCAATTTTAATGCCACCAGTTGAAGGAAGACTTCTGATCATGTACCTAACAGTGCTAGAGAATTCAATGGGGTGTGTATTAGGCCAGCATGATGAGTCTAGTCGAAAAGAGCATGCAATATACTACCTTAGCAAAAAGTTTACCTACTATGAAACAAGATACTCACTACTTGAGAAAAATTGTTGCACTTTGGCATGGGCTGCTCGCCGACTAAGACAACATATGTTAACTCATACTACTCTATTTATTTCTAAAAATGGATTTTGTCAAGTACATATTCGAGAAGCCCACTCTCTCCAGAAGAATGGCAAGATGGCAGATGGTCTTGACAGAATACGATACATAGTATACCACTCAAAAGGAAATCAAAGAAAGTGTACTGGCAGATAATTTGGTACATCAAGCTGTAGACGACTATCAGTCTATGAATTTTGAATTCCCAGACGAGAATATTATGCTAGTTATAGATTATGAAGAACCTAGACTATATATGAAGGACCTGAGCCAGGATCCTGATGGACTATGGTTTTCGATAGAGCTTCTAACGCACAACATGGCTGAATACGAAGCGTGCATCATGGGTATTAAAGATGCTATTGACCTGAGAATCAAATTCTTGAGTGTATATGGGGATCATCCCTGGTAATTAGTCAGATTAGGGGAGAATGGGATACGAAGCAGCTGAATCTCATTCCTTATAGAGAACATGTGTTAACACTGATCCTGTATTTCGAGGAAATCACTTTCGCGCACATCCCATGAGAAGAGAATCAGTTGGTAGATGCATTAGCTACCATGTCATCCATATTCAAGGTCAGACGGGACAATGAGGCTCCCAGAATTACAATTAAAAGAATGGACGAACTAGCACACTACTACAGAGTCAACAATGACAGAGTGGAAGAAAAACCTTGGTTTTATGAGGTGAAAAGGTACCTAGAGGCTCAAGAGTATCCTGAAGGGGCATCTATCAATGACAAGAAATTCCTATGGAGGTTCTCGGCCAAGTTCTTCTTGAGTAACGATATTTTATACAAGTGCAATCATGATTCTACTCTGCTTCGTTGTGTGGACAAGAAGGAAGCAGAAAAGATTATGGAAGATATGCACGAAGGCATCTTTGGTACTCACTCCAGTGGGCATACTATGGATAAGAAGATTCTGAGAGCAGGTTACTATTGGTCGACTATGGAAACTGACTGTCATCACCATTCAAGAACTGTCACAAGTGCCAGATCTATGCTGATAAAGTACACATGCCTCCGGTTCTGCTGAATGTTTTGACGGCTCCTTGGCCATTTGCAATGTGGGGCATCGATATGATCGGAGAAATCAAGCCTACTGCTTCTAACGGACATCACTTCATCCTCGTCACCATTGATTACTTCACAAAGTGGGTTGAAGCAGCCTCGTTCGCCTCTGTTACCAAGAATATGGTCGCCCGATTCATTAAACATAATCTTATCTGTCGGTATGGCATCCCCGAGAGGATAATTACACACAATGGTACTAATCTCAACAACACTATGATCACAGAACTCTGCATGCAGTTCAAGATCAAGCACCACAACTCTTCTCCATATCGACCAAAAATGAATGATGCAGTGGAAGCCGCCAATAAGAATATAAAGAAGATTATGCAGAAAATGGTGGTGACCTACAAAGATTGGAACGAGATATTACTATTTGCTTTTCATGGCTATCGCACTTCAGCATGAACATCAACTAGGGCAACCCCATTCTCTCTAATATATAGTATGTAAGTTGTCCTACCTGTCAAAGTTCAGATTCCTTCTCTAAGAATTATGAAAGATGTTGATTTAGATGAAAACGAGTGGATTCAAACTAGGATGGATCATCTTAATTCAATTGATGAGAAGAGGTATGCGGCTGTTTGTCACGGTCAGGTGTATCCCAAGTGTATGATCAAGGCATTCAATAAGAAAATCAAGCATCAGGTATATCAGGCTGGTGACTTGGTAATAAAGCACATCATTCTACCGCAATGTGATTCCAGGGGAAAATGGACTCCCACTTGCGAAGGACCATTTGTGATCAAGAAAATATTTTCTGGCGGTGCTATGATACTAACCACTATAGACGGTGAAGATTTTCCGCACCCTGTGAACACGAACATAGTTAAAAGATACTATGCATGAAAGACGACCCACTAGGTTGACTGGCCTAGGAAAAAATAAGGGCATCCCGGAGAACCAAAAGGGTTCGGGTAAAAATTAGGGATATATATGAAAAACTTGTACACCCGGCAAGTCGAAAACCTGAAAGGGCGGCTTGGGCGAAAAAGGGTATCCCGGTGGACTGAAAACCTGAAGAGGCGGTCCATGAAAAAGTTAGGGATTAAAGCGTATGACTATATCCCATTGGATCACTTACAACAAGCTTTGTTACCAACGTCAAGTTCAAATGGTACATATTAGTTTAGTCAACTTTTTCCAACAACAAGGGATGATATGCTTGAAGACATAGGGGCAATAGCAGAGTTGGAACCCAACGAGATTATTTCCACAGAGCTATATGTTTTTTTTTGTACTCTTTTCATTTCACGACTATTTTCGCTTACTAGGATTTTCGTCTCTTTGTACAAAATCGCATGTTTATGGGCAAATTATCAATACAAATACCATTTCAAAATTCAAATGTTTGTTTTACTTTTTCTATTTTGTTCGCAAAAACGTCCAATGACTAAATTGAATGAACATATGCATATGAATATAATTACTATTAATAAATATATGCATAAAATAGGAATAATCATTTACTTAAGACTCTAGGAGTTGGGATAATGTTTAAGTCGTCCACGTACCCCCATAAGGTAGTCTTAACAAGCTCATCTTCAACAAAGACATATTCCCCGTAAGCTAGAACACACTAATCATACTCACCAGCAGATCACCCTAGCGGATAAAGGAGTATGATCTTGTCCCCGATAATTTCGCCAACCTACAGAGTCCCAATCTCCATTATGGCATCAGTATGTTCTCTTCCCCAGCTGAGTCTATTTCTCCAAAAACTATGAAATCCCCTGCAGAATTCTTTTCTCCAGAAGCACACATTTCCTCAGCAAAGTGTCTTTCCAGTAGGTTTAAGGTTTATTTCCCCAAACGAGTTTATTTCCCCAACAGAGTTCAGTCTCCCCAGCTTGAGTTTATTTCTCTAACTACCACAAATTATCGACAAAATTCCTCTCTCTAGTAGAGGGCAATTTAGACCACTATCCCTAGAGAGTTGCTATTGAATCTGAAACTTGTGCATATATCGGTTAAACTTATTCTCTCCAGACGAGTCAGTGTCCATATCAGAAACTTGATCAGATAGCACCTTGAAAGGTTATTCATCTCTTTTATCCCCAGTCAGGGTATATAAGAATTAAATTCCCCAGTAGAGCGATGAACGACCAATGTTCTTGAAATCTTCTCCCCAAACATAAATCAACGTTCTCCAGTGGAGTTTCCTCAAGTAGAAAGCAGGAATTCCCAGCAGAAACATTCTAAACAAGATTGAAGAAACATTTTTCTTCATCCCCAGCAACAATCATGGATTTATTTTCCCCAGTCAAAGATGTTACACGAAGCTACCAATATGCTTTAACGACATTTCACATTCATACATCATTTGCAAGCATCATAGCATATGCATACGAAACGCATATAGCACACTCTCATGTACTTTGAGAACATCATTACACAATGCATTACATATATCATGACATTGCATACAACTAACTGTTTTATCTTTTCAGATGAAAGTCTACAAACAGGCGAATATCATAAATAGGTTAAAGATTAACTCTCACAATAGGAGAGGGAAACTATCTATACGACTGAGCAAATATTAACTCCCGAAACAGGATGGTGAAACTATCTTTCTATCTTTATCACTAGGTGGTATGAATTCCTGAAACAGGACGAGTTTACCAACAAAAGAAGATTGTAGATCAATTCCCGAAATAGGACAGGGTGACTATCTACATGAATAGGTTAAAGATTAACTCCTGAAACAGGATGGGGAAACTATCTATACGATCGAGCAAAGATTAATTCCCAAAACAGGACAGGGAAACTACCTTTCTATCTTTATGGTCAGATGAAGATCAATTCTCGGAATAGGACGGGGAGACTATCTTTATTACCAAGTGGTATGAACTCCAAAAACAGGACGGTTTACCAACAAAAACAAATTGTAGACCAATTCCCAAAACAGGATGGGGCGACTATCTACATGACAAGCAGCTACTCAAACACCTTCCCCAGAGGTTCATTCTAGAAAGAATTCTTCAAATACAATCGAGCATAGACTCATTCTGATACTTCTATCAACAGTTACCTTTGGATGGCATCTATAAGCCCATCTCCGATGAATCTCCATTACCTCTCGAAATGGCATCTTTAAGCCCATTCAAGAAATATTATCAACCAACAGCGTTACCACCTGCACATGCGAGTGCAAATTTCTGGGAACTTAAGTGTTCAATCCTCTTCTACCTTCAAGTTGCAAATGGCAGACATACCAATCTAACTCTTCAGATTTAAGAAGATTGAACAGGGGAAGCTGTTGTACCCCAACATTTTCCCTCCCATTCTCTTTAAGCCATTCTTCTAGGGTTCTCAAATGCTCAAGGATGCTCAAGAGTTGATCAGACAAATGCTCCTCCTAAGCAATGGGTCTACAACTAGGGTTTTGAGTTTCTAAAGGAAGATTGGATTTCAAGGGTCTCAAGTGATTTCCATGGTTTTTCATAGTCCTTTAAAAATTCTCATATCAAGTTTCAAGTCTTGCATCACAAGTTTGCTCAGTCAATTGCTCAGACGATTGAAAATCAATTCTATTGGGTAAAAAGTCAAGTATGGTCAACATTCAGTCAAACTTCAAGATTTTTTTGTCAACACTAACATTTTGAAGTGATATTCATCATTTTATCAAGGGTTGATCATGATTCCTCAAGAAAAGCCCTCAAATCATCAAAAGTCCAAATTGCCAAATTAGGGTTTCCTTAGGAGAAGTCAACTGAACTTTGACCAAGCATAACTTTCACATGCTTCATAAACTTTTCCCCAATCAAAGCCCATTTTAAAGGAAATTCAATTCTCTACAACTTTGTTTAAATGCTCAAGTCCAAAAAGTGCTTCATTTGAGAGATATGGGCCAATACATACAGATCATTTCAAAAGTCAACAAAAAGATACTTTTTGTCAAGGCAACTTACATCAAGATACATCTCCAAATGCCAAAATGATCAAAAGAGAAATTGTAGAAGTCATCTTAAGCTTTCCAAAAAGTCCTAGATCACCTTCAAAAGATGAAAATTGAAAGTGTTGTGACCAGTGCAAGTTGGGAAATTTTGAGAAAATGCATGAAGTGCAAAGTGAGCAAACTTGAAGTTTTGGACTAATAGGGCCTAACTTTTGATGTTCAAACATGTTCACAATGTGTTAGAGGACCTCTAAACCCATTCACATATTTTTTATGATTTTTATTTATTTTATTTGAATTTTTATTCATTTAAATTAAAATTAAATCAAATCAAATATGAAATAATGGTATAAGGGCATGGGCTTTTGATTTCAGTCACAAGGAGGCCCAAGAAAACTCATCACAACCCATGATAACCTTACCAAAATCGTGTGAAACCAAGAAGGGAAGAAATTATTCATTTTTAAAAGGTTTTGAATGACATGTGATACACTTGATTCTATGAGATTCTTACCAAGTTTGTTAACCTAAGTTGATTTTATATAAGCACAACAAGTCAGATCCAAAGGGCCACAAATACCTGCCTCAAGAAGCTTGCAAAAATTCTCAATATTTTCTCAAAGAACCCTAAGTTTCAAAACTGGTGTTACAAGCCTTCTCGTTCCAAAACCTCAATACCATTCATCTCTTGGAACATCAAAGGGTAGGTTTGGATCGATTATCATGGTCCCAAACGCATAAAATTGCATAGCATGGCCATACCGGTTTCACATTTTTTTGAAAATCATATCTTTAATCTTGTCTTGTTTTAAATTGATTTGATGCTTCTAACGAGTTTCTGAGACATCTTTGAACAGGTTTGAATAAGTATTATGGTCCCCATGCACGCGGATTTAAAAAGCACCATATTTTCTCCGATCGATTTTGTTGGATTCGAAACTCATGATCCAAGGGTTTATAGCCAAAACTAAGTCCAAATTTGGATCCAGGAGGGACGAATTAGGGGGGATAGGATGTTTTGAAACACTAACGCTTTGAATTTGCAGGTTTTACATGTTATAGGCCGCTGAAAAAGACAACCGGAGCTAGGGCTCCAGCGCTTCTCCAATTATCATATTTGTTTATGTGTTATGTCTTTGTCATTACAGTTATAGGAACGGATGAAACAACCGCCCCATTGGTATAAGCGAATATTATTAAGGCGTTAGCGTACCAGGGCACGGGTTTGAGCCCTGCCCCTGGTATTTTTATTCTTTTTCATGTTTTTTCTCTTTCACATATCTGATACGAATCAGCTGGCACACACACTGTACACCCCTTCAATCGTTACCATCTGATCCAAATTCAACGTGCCAGATCTGATTTCCGTGCAGCACTCTCAAGGACTTCCCACACAAGATCCAGCATTGGAGCTTATTGGGCCTGGGATTCAATTTGTTTCTCACACCCCCAACTTGTTTCTTCAGGCCCATCTCTCCATTTTATTTTTTTTATTTCATTTCATTCTAATTTCTTTTCTTTTTTTATAATTAGTTTCTTTTTATAATTAAATAATTAAATCAACTTAACTTTTTCTAATTAAAATCAAATTGACTTAATATTTTTCTATTTGAATTAATTAAATTATTTTTTTAAATTAATTGAAATAATTAATTTAGTTTCTTTAGGTTTTTTTATTATCAATTTCTTTTCTAAATTAAAAACAATTACGTTAGATTAATCATCATTTTTTTTATCAAGACAATTTTCTTTCTTTCCATATCTTTCCCTTTTTCACAATCTCTGCACGCTCATTTATTTTCGCATTAGTTTTTTTTCCTCATAATTATGTAACTGTTGAGAGTTTGTAATAGCTTAAACTAGGATTTACTTTTCCCCCCCATTTTTTATGGTTTGTACACCCTACCCCGAGGCTTTGTAATAGTGTGGGAGATCTATTTTCTATCTTAACTGCTTTCCTTATAACTGCTAGACGTATGCTAATAGGCTTTTATGGAAATACTAAAAGCAAAAGATAGATAACCCTAATCAAAGGTTAAAATTAACTGAAATTAAAGCACTTTTCACACACGCACCTCTAGTGTAACCCCACTTGTTGCCTTTGGATAAAGTAGTCATGTCCCTCGAACATATGGCGCTTTAGCAAAGACCCTCAGTTAAAAGATCGTAGTCCCTCGATGACCCTTTGATGCTGCCTCGGTAAACGGTCTTAGTCCCTTACGATAAATTGCTAAAGCACCCTACAAGTTGTCGTTACAATTGTAAGATGACACACGTTTGTCCCTCTAACATCCAACGATGGGGCTTCCTACTAACCAATGGTAGGATAACACTATCTAAGGGAGGAGGAAAATAATGAAAGACATTTGAGTAAGGGTAGATAGCTCGTAATCGTTTGCTTACACAAAATATATTTTCACACCAAACACCTATTTTCTGAAATATTTTCAAAATAAAACATTTTGTACGCATTCTCAATGATACGAGAATCATTACAAAGTTCGTCGTACCTAGGCATTTTCAAAATATTTTCAAACAAACACACAAAGCATTTTAAAAAGTGAACTAGCGATTAAGAGCCCGTAGATAACTACAGATGGAAAGGGTGCTAACACTTTCCCTTTTCATAACCTACCCCCTGAACTCAATAATCTCAAGGTCTTTCCTATTCTTTTCACCCTTTCCTTATTGGATAAAAGAAAAGTCGGTGACGACTCTTGCTATCCGCAACATTTGCAATAAAACGCAAAATCAAAAGTCAGTTCTCCTGCCGTATTACAGTAATGATAGGGAATTTCCCTAGATATCGATCTCGAGGACTACATACATATATTACCCAATTTAACTTGTGGTTCAATTAAACAAAAAGTTGCATCTGGTTTGGGTTATGATATAACTTCAATAATTATAAAGATGAAAAGAATGTAAATAATGACTTTTACTAATATGATCAAACATGCTAGGGGTAAGTGTTTGATTTTCCATATGATACTTTGACTCTTGATCTTTTCAACAAGTTCATCAACATCAACTACTGGTTCTTAAGATTATCTTTCCCTAAGTCCTTAGTGAAAATACTTTTACTTGTATCCTAATTTCAATGTCCATTTAAAAGAAGTGATGAAGCCAATCAATTGATTATCAATAATTTCCGGTTATTATAGGATTACCCTAGTCCTAGGTAAAATCATATATAGTATAATTGTCTCGAAAAAATTAACACGACTGTCCAACTCTATGTGTTAAGAAAAGTGAAACCCTATTGATCCGATAGGGAAAAATAGTAGATTGTTCTGAACAATTAAATTGATGGAAAAGAACTATTGTGTCGAATAAAACAAGAGATCAGTATTGTTACAATGACAAGTCAGGGACACCCCCTACCATTGGGGGGTTTAGCCTCTCATAGTATTCAAAGAAAATTCAATAAAAATATTAGACATTACAAGATAAGAGGATTGTTTTGATCTTTAATCGCAATAGCTCTTGAAGATCTCCGCTCTCCAAACCCTTAAGAGCACTATTCCTTCTTCTGCAATTCTTTTAGTACGATCAAAATCGCCTCTTCCTTTGTTAAAACTGCTTCAAGTAGTCAAAGACTTTGGTTCTCTATCCAAAAAGTCCAAAACGCCCTTCCGGGTCACACTTAGGGAAGTTAAACAAAAATAACAAATTATCAATGCACAGAGAAACACGGCCCGTGTCAGACAACACGGGTGGCTGTATTGGTCACCAGACAACACTTCACAAAATCCACTCTTCAGGATAACTGACACGTTTTGTGTCACTTCACACAGGTGCCCGTGTTGAAATTATGGTTTTTGACCATGGATCCATTCCTCTGCATGACACTGCCTGTGTCCGGTGACACGGGTGGTTATGTCAGACTTACTGAAACTTGCTAAAAACTTCTTGAAACTCCCGATTTCTTGACTTTTCTCATCCCGAGTCCCTTGGATCTTTCACCTATGCCTGAAACAGTAGAAACAACCAAACAAAGCATAAAACATGAAATAACTTGAAATAAAACTTACAAAAAATATATAATACGGGAAAACTTACGAAACATGAAATCATTCTAAGAGAAGAAAAATGCTACACAAAATGATGTAGAATACTTAGATTATCATCAGACAAGTAACAAAAACATGATGAAAATGGTGACCGATCATAACCCCAAACTTAGTTGTTGCTTATCCTCAAGAAATGTTAAGGACAAATAGAATCGGACACCCAAAATTATCAACTTACCACAATATCACTGAGATCTTTCCTAACATGCTATTACTTTCCTTCCAAAGTTCTCTGCTTTCCCGAATCGAGTGTTTTGTGCACCTTAACATCAAGACATTACTACACCTGTCAACCTATCTTTCACTCTCACAAAGTCTCTCGGGGTTAGTGTTTTCACTCATAGTTCAAAATATGCAATATCAACTCAGGAGTTTGAATACATTCTAAATTAATTTCACATACATATAACACACACTTTTAGAGGTCTTCGGGTTGTAATGGGGCTTAGGTACGGGTTTTAGGCTCAACTTCAGTGTTGTCCTTCTCTTCTTTGTGATTCTTTTTGCATGGTTTAACCAATGGGATTTTTGAACACCTCCTTTTCAAGTTTTGGGGTTCTTCAGTTTCACTCAAGTATTTCTTTTGAGTGTTTCCTTGCAATTTAACTGAGTTTCTTCTTTTCGGTAAGTGCTTTTCAATCATTTTTTTCTTCAAGACGTGAGTGTCTTCACTAATGCTCCTTTTTGTTCTGCACTTACCTATTTTCTCTAGGTGTTACTACCCCAAACTTGGAGCTTAGCACAGATTCAAGAAAACAACACTGAACTGAGCAAGGTAGGAAGTGTTTAGCCATGGGTTATCATAAGTGGTGATAAACAAAAAAATCAGATACAGGCCCAACGGGGTTAACTATGGATAAACATTACAATGGGACAACTAGAAAGGCTCAGGGGTAAAATAGAAACAATGTGCCTTAGTGTGTCATAATGCAATTATAATTAACTAGAATTCACATAAACTCGGAGTGATAGAGACATACCTGACTAGCTCTCATGGTGAATCAATACGTGTTTGGCTTTTTATGTCTTCACCATGTCGGGTAAAGTTTACAGATTTCATAATACCTTACAGTTTTGTGTAACTTTCCACTCAGCTCGGGATGCATAGGTTACCTTTGTCAATCAACTCTTGATAGTTGCATTCGATCACTCACTCGACGGTATCAACTTTTGGGGGTCGTTCGTAACAAGCACGGTAAATGACGTGATCTTCTCATTCACTGTCACCAATTTTCATCACTTGTTTGGACAATAATACCATGATACTGCACTAACTAACTCAATAACAATGCAAAAATAAAAAGAAATAAAATACTAAACCAAAACAATAAGTAAATGTAGTAACTAAATCCCCCCCCCCCCACACCTGAACTAAATATTAGCCTTAATGTTTTTGAACAAAATATGGGGGGAAGACTCACAATGCTCACTGAGGAGGAGGAGGAGGGTGTGGGAAGTGCAACATCATGCATTGCATCATAGAATGCATCTCATCAATAGCATTCCCTTGGAGGGTTTGCTCTTCTCTCTATCTTTCCTATTCCGTACAGAGATCTCTTAGCTCCGCTTGCACCCACGCCCACTGATCATGAGAAATAGAAGAGAACTCGTGACCTTGTTGGGTCGAGCCCTGGTGGGTGGTAGGTAAAAACTGCTCCTGAGCCAGAGCATCTTCCTCGATATCATTACCTGTAACAAAACCATCAACTTGGTCGACATCCCCTTCTTCTGAGACAACAACATCATATAACCAATTATCATAATCAGCAATACTAATTTTATCAGGGTTAGGAAACTTCAGAAGACATCTCTTATAGCTCATCATATCATAACAGTCTCACCTAATCTCAATCATGCTTTGTTGGATAAGAGCATTTAAGTCAATTTTGCTCAAAGCAACAACTAGTGCTTCTTCAGCCAATATTGCACCATATCCCTAATAGTCGGTAATTTGCGTTATCATGCCGCCAACTGAAATGTCACCAGAGGTGGCTCGCCCAACTTTTCCCAAGTGATCAGCTGCAAAAGCAGCGACATTCACTAGTGAATCATGGACCATGGAAAATAAAAAGAATAGTTCTCTCTTGGTGGTCACTCCGGTATTATCACCTCTCCCAAACAAGGTGTAAGCTAACCCTTTCTGGGCGTATCTAAAACATGGGTTTTGTATCTAAGATGCCTTCACGCCTTTAGGAATGTACCCGGGAACACCAGTAATGGACATCCAAAAATTACCTGCAGCAAAAGTATCAGGCACAGCTCCATGTCCTACCCCATGGGAGATGGAGACGTTGTGTTAAATCCTCAACAGACATTTAATAATTAGCATTATAAAGGCGGAATTTCATATTACCATAATACTTTCTTACAATACATGCCCACAGTCTTTCCAGTTTAAACTCAAGAGTGCTTAGAAATTCCAAAGTAATATGCTCGTGGGTTGGCGCCTCATAGTGCATGATATCTAGCATCCCTAAATTGTGAAACATCTTATCAATCTCATGCTGCAACCCTAATGCTTCAAGAGTTTTAATGCACATATGCCTTGTCGGTGTCAGCTTTCGCTTAACATACACAGCATACCTTCGAGCATGTTTCGGTTCTTCAAAAATGATAATGTGTGCATTGGGTGCACGAATGGTCCTCCTATTTTCCTTTGATGGATCTGCAACTGCCTTTCCTTGATCAGTCCTTTTTGGGGGAATTTTGGGAACCTGAAAAAGAAGAGAAAACTAAAATCGATAAATTAGTGAAAAGCTACCGGTATGTGGTATAGGAAGTAATTTAGAGAAGATTTTGTGAAGGTGGATGGGGGTTTTGAAGCTTTTTTAATGGTGAAAATTTAAGCTTTTTGTGGTGGAGGCTATGGAGAAAATAGGGTTTGGTGTAGAAGAGAGAGTGGGAATCAAAATAATGGGTGGAAAAATGAGGAGAAGTGTTATAAATTCAAAGTTCGTAAGCCCAACACGGGCCGTGTCCAGTGACACGGCCAACCATGTTGCACGCCCGAGTTCCCAATATTTTATTTTTTTTCACGAAATTGCTTCAGTAAGAATGACACGGGTCGTATCCGGTGACACGGCCTCCCGTGTTGCACATCTGAGTGTTCCCATTTTTTCACTTGCACACATTTCCTTCAGTGAGTTTGACATGGGTTATGTCCGATGACACAACCGACCGTGTTACGCTTCTGATTTTTGTGAAATTTTTTTCTCTTTTGCAGAATTTCCTCCCCCTCTCTTGGTAAACTCCCTTTTAGCGCTCTTGGTTCCTTTACAAGACATTGTGATTACCTACACAAATACAACAAAAATACGACAAAACAAAGATAAAAGTTAGAATTAAAACGCGTGGGTTGCCTCCAACGAAGCACTTCGTTTAACATCGCATGGCTCGACAGTCGTCCACCTTACCCTATAAGACGAACATTATCAATCAACCCACCTGTTTGCCCAGTGTAATAAGGCTTCAATCTCTGTCCAGTCACTTTAAATGTTTCCCCATTAGCTTGATTTTTCAATTCTATTGCTCCATGGGGAAACACTCTGTGAACCACAAACGGTCCAGACTATCTAGATTTTAACTTTCTAGGAAACAACTTCAACCTGGAATTGAACAACAACACCATCTGTCCTTCCCAAAATTCCTTCCTTAGGATCTTCTGATCATGCCATTTTTTTGTTTGTTCTTTATATATCTTGGCATTCTCATAATCCCAATCCGTAAACTCTTCTAACTCATGAAGTTGAAGAGTTCGGGATTCACCAGCTTTCAAAAGATCACAATTCAGGAAATTAGTAGCCCAAAAGGCTTTATGCTCTAGTTTGAGTGGTAAATGGCATGCTTTACCATAAACTAGTTGATAGGGAGACATACCTATATGGGTTTTGAACGCAGTTTTGTACGCCCATAGTTCATCCTCCGGCTTTATAGCCCAATCTTTCCGAGAAGCGCTAACAGTTTTTTCAAGTATCTGTTTTATCTGCCTGTTAGACACTTCAATCTGTCTACTTGTCTGAGGGTGATACAGGGTGGCAATCTTGTGATTTACATCATACTTCTTCAACAGATTCTCCATCAGCTTACTTAAGAAGTGAGTACCTTCATCATTGATTAGAGCCCTCGGTACCCCAAACCTAGAGAAAATGTTGTTTCTGAGGAAATTGACCATCACTTTAGAATTATTTGTGGGTAATGCGACAACTTCCACCCACTTTGACACATAGTTGATCGCGGCCAAAATGTAATTATTTCCAAAAGAGGGTGGAAACAGTCCCATGAAGTCTATTCCCCACACATCAAACAGTTCTACCTCTAACATGGCATTCTAAGGCATCTTGTTTCTTTTTCAAATGCTACCCGTCATTTGACATCAATCACATTCCCTCACAATGCTTTGAGCATCTTTAAACAGAGTTAGCCAATATAACCCAGATTGGAGAACTTTTGCAGTTGTTCTATCTCCACTAAAATGTCCTCCATATTCTAAGTCAGGACAAGCTCTTAGTACATCTCACTGTTCTTCCTCTGGGACACACCTTTGAACCAATTTGTCTATTCCCTTTTTGTACAAGAATGGTTCGTCCCATAAATAAAACCTGCAATCATGAAAAAACTTTTACTTTTTGTTAGAGTCAAAATCATCAGGTATTATTCCACCTACCAAATAATTCGCATAGTCAGCGAACCACGGAGCACCAATCATAGCTAGGATTTTTTCATCAACAAACTCATCCTTGATTTGGTGTTTCTCCGCTATTTATTTTATCATAGACATCTGGGATAAGTGACCAGCAACAGTGTTTTCACTTTCCTTTTTGTCCCGGATCTCTAGATCAAACTCTTTTAGGAGTAAGATCCACCTCAACAGCCTTGGTTTTGATTCCTGTTTAGAAAAAAGATATTTCAAAGTAGCATGGTCAGTATAAACAATTACCTTTGACCCCAACAGGTGGGACCTAAATTTGTCAAAAGCATACACCACTCTTACAATTCCTTTTCAGTGGTTGCATAGTTCATCTGAGCTTGATTCAACATATGGCTTGCATAGTAGATCATATGCAAGAGCTTCTCTTTTCTCTGTTCTAGCATTTCCCCTACTGCTATATCACTTTAATCACACATGATCTCAAATGGTAGAGACCAATCAGGAGAAATTACTATAGGGGCAGAAACCAGCTTATTCTTCAAAGTTTCAAAGACCTCATTGCACTTTGTATCATTCACAAGCAGACTCGTCAGAGGCTTCACAATCTTGGAGAAATCTCTTATGAACCTACGGTAGAATCCCGCATGTCCTAAGAAACTTCTTATTCCTTTCTCATTCACTGGTGGGGGTAAATTTTCTATCACCTCCACTTTGGCTTTGTCAACTTCAATTCCCTTATGGGAAATTTTTTGACCCAACACTATACCTTCACGCACCATAAAATGACACATTTTCCCAATTGAGAATCAAATTGGTTTGCTAACATCTTTCTAGCACAACAGATAAGTTATTTAAGCAATTCTCAAAAGAAGATACAAGAACCGAAAAACCATCCATAAACACTTCCATGTGCTTTTCAAGCAAGTCAGCGAATATGGATGTCATCCATCTCTGAAAAGTAGCAGGTGCATTACACAACCCAAATGGCATTCTCCTGTAGGAGAAAATACCATAAGGGCATGTGAATGCAGTCTTCTCTTGATCTTTTGGACTTACCGCAATCTGATTGTATCCTGAATACCCATCAAGAAAACTGTAGTAATCATGACAAACTAACCTTTTCAACATTTTGTCAATGAATGGTAAAGGAAAATGGTATTTTCTTGTAGCAGTATTCAATCTTTGGAAATATATGCACACTCTCCAACCTATAACAGTTATGGTAGGAATCAACTCATTCTTCTCATTTTTTATGACAGTTGTTCCTCCCTTCTTAGGTACCACATGAACAAGACTCACCCATGCACTGTCGGATATAGGGTAAATAAGACCTGCATCAAATATCTTCACAACCTCTTTTCGAACAACTTCTTTCATAGTAGGGTTGAGTCTTCTTTGAGTCTAGACAGCCGGTTTCTGATTATCTTCCATCAATATCTTGTGCATGCAAACTGTGGGACAAATACCTTTCAAATCTTCAATGGCCCATCCGATAGCACCCTTGTAATTCTTGAGCACTTTGATGAGCTGGTCTTCCTGAACTTCTTTTAAGCTAGAGTTGCTAATAGCTGGACATTTCTCTTCAGTGTCAAGAAAGATATACTTGAGATTTTCAGGCAGCTGTTTCAACTCTGTTCCCTTTTCCACCTCTTGTTTTTCTTTAGAAGACTGTGGTGGTCATAAATCTTCCCACAGTTGTGGTCTTGATCTATTCCACGAAGGTTGTGCTTCAAACATGGCTAGCACTTCAGATTATTTCTCATCTATTTCCTTAGTGCTTTCAGAAATTTACAAGCTAAGAACTCTCTCCAAAGGTGATTCAGGAACTTTTCTTTGAACTGAGTGAATGAACATTGTGTCCAACACTTTAATATTTTCACTTGTATCTTCCTCATCCTTGAATTTCAAGGTGTCTCTCACATTAATTTTCAGCTTCTCATCATATACCTTGAGGGTCATAGTACCTTCCTCAATATCTATCATGCATCTTCCTGTTTCTAGAAAAAGTCTTCCCAAGATTAGTGGGATTTCCTCATCTTCTGGCAATTCAAGAACCACAAAATCAACAGGGACACAAACTTGTCAATCTTCATACGAACATCAGTTGCAATACCATATGGTCTTTTCATTGAATGATCTACAAACTAAAGTGTCATATGAGTGTATTGCACCTCACTGAGTTCAAGTTTTTTATAAATTGAAAGTGCCAACAGGCTTACACTAGCACCCAAATCATTAAGTGCCTTATTGAATGATCCATCACCAATGGTGCAAGGAATAGTAACCGCACCTCTATCTTTATTCTTTATAGGAATTTTGAGACCTTGCAACATAGAACTACATGTTTCAGTTAGCATCATCGGCTCAGTGTCAATGGAACGCTTCTTAGATATGATGTCTTTCATGAATTTAGCATAGATAGGCATCTGTTCCAGAGCTTCAGCAAAAGGAATGTTAATCTCAAGTTTCTTGAACAATTCCAAAATTTCTCAAAAATTTTCTCATTAAGATCTTTCTTCCTTGTTCTTGTAGGTTAAGGGAGAATGATTTTTGGCTTAGGATCTTTCTACTTTTCCTTCTCAACAATAGGTTGTATAACCACTTCCTCAGCTTGCTTTAGATCATCTCTGATTTCTAGATCCACTTCTAATAAACCTTCCTCTTATATTTCCTCTTTTTCGACATTTCCAATTAACTTACCGCTTTTGGTCACAATTGCATTGACAATGTGATTTTCTCTTGGATTTGTAAAGGTTCCACCAGGCAGAGTGCCAGGTGCTTGAGCATTTGCTAATTGTTGTGCTATTTGTCCCATCTTAACTTCTAGATTTTTAATTGAAGCAAAAGTGTTCTTCTGGATGTTTCTTGTCTCCTCTTAAAACTGAATATTATGAGCTTCCATCTTTTCAATAGCTAACTCCCAATCTTCTTTCTTCGAAGCTTGCTGCTATTACTGCTAATATTGATTCTGATATTGGCCTTACCCCTGCTGCTGCACATTCCCTTTTTGATCTCTACATGTAAAATTTGGATGATTCTTCCACCCAAGATTGTAAGTCTTAGAATAAGGATTATTCTGCTTCAAGAACTTGATAACTTCAATTTGTTGTGCAGTTGTAAGACAATGCACAGTCAAGTGTGGACCATCACAAATTTCACAAATAACATTTTGACCTTGTTGAATCTTAGTCACTTGTTGAGTATTTATGTTCATTATAACACCCCAATTATACCCGGCAATTATAAATGTAAATCAGAGTCATAAAATTCTTGCAACTAAATCGGAATGCCACAAATTCAACTTTAAAAACACATTGCATTCAACATGGATACATAACACTTTAAACTTCAGATGAACCAACAACATAATAGTTTAATCTCTTCATTCAACAAATTGAACAACTACGCAGTGGAATCATAATAAAATCTTTGTCCAACAATTACAACAACTTCAAAATAATGCATACTTAGCAACAAACAAATTAAAGATCAACAACTGAAATAATCAATAACTAAAAGCAACAAGCGTTCATCCTCCTGAGTGTTACGTATCAGAGCAATGACACTGACTCGAACTACTGAAGGTAAACCACCTTCACTTTGGATTACCTGCACGTTACCAACATAAGGGTAACATACAAACAGAAGGGGTGAGATATCTAACAATATAATAAAACGTATGATAAATAATATATTAAATTAGATCACATAACATCACCACTTCTCATCGTATAAACAACAATAATCACAACAGAATACAAACGATATACACATTCACTGCATTAATACACAACTTCGTTATGCAATCATATAATGCGACTCAATATTATGCAAATGCATGTGGTACCATTGGAGCAGAACTCCCATCTCAAATAATTGCCAATAAATAGAGGCATCAACAAGGCATAAGCCTTCATCTTAATATTCGCCAATACAGGCCATCTTAACGAGCATCAGCTCCATCTTGAAATGAAATGTATGTGACACAATCATGAATGTAATAACAAAAACCATAATTAACAACATCTCAATACAACATCATCATTGGCCAGAAGCCTATATCTTAATAGCTGCCAATTATTAGAGGCATCTCAACATCATTCATCAGCATAATTCATCAACATAACTCATTAACATAATTTTATAGCAACTCAGCCATAACAACAATACAATGATAGATCGACAAATCCCTCAATGTTGGCCATAGGCCTACAACATGATATTGCCTATAATTAATTAATCATATAAGGCTTACCTCTACTTAACAAACCTCTACATATTATTAATTCTGTAATACTACATCATTATCATCATTGATCTTACTATTATGAACCAGGCAATAATCTATAATCATCTTATCCTCATCATACTTTGCAAAATCATCATAGCGATTAACGCGGGAAGCTAACTCTAATCCTAATTTGGGTTACTTGGATTATTCTTCTTATTCTTAATTTTAGTCCTTAAGAATGAAGTTCATCGCATCATCTATTAAACGCTTCAAACGGCACCTCAAACGGAGTCCGGAAACTCAAGTTACGGCCTTCAGAAACAAATCTGCCAAAAATCAGACTACATGAGTCGATGCATAATGTTTTGAATCGACGCGTACTGGGTTAACATGCTGCATGAGTTGACACGTAATCCCTTTGTATCGACTCATACTGAGTCTGTGACACGACATGTATCGACGCATGCTCCTTCGTATTGACTCATCCTGAGTCCAAAAACCTGCATGTATCGATGCATGACTTTTAAGGTCGACGCATACTGTTTTGTCATGAATATTTTCTGTGATTTCACTGCATTTTCACTACGGTTTCCCTGCCTTAGTCCCTAAAAACATCCTCTAATCATAGGTAATCATCAATTATAATAATTTTATGTTTCTACAGCGATTATACAACATTAAGGCATCATTACTCATCTCTAAATCATTGATCTTCATCAAACAACAATATATACATTCCAATCATAAACAAGACAACTTTTCACATCTAATCCCACATACTAATCATCATAAACCCTATTATAGAGTCAGAACCCCACCCTTACCTTGGATTGAAGGTTGCTCTACGACTTTTCCGATTGAATTTCGTTCTGGCTCTTTTCCTTCTTTTCTACAACTTTCACATTCTCTTCTAACCCTTATTTCTTTCTCTTCTTACTGCTTCTTCTTTTCCATATTATTTCTAAAAACTAATATAATAACCCGATAATTATCATTATATCTTAATGGGCTTAAAACTCTTACACCCCCTTTCTACTACTTCTAACCCTTAAAATAAGCCCACATCAAATAATATTATTATTCTAATATTATTCCACAACTTAATAGAATAAATAAATCCAATAACAACAACACGTCAACTATCATCATAACACAACTTCACAAATAATCCAAAAATAATTTAATTAAATAATTAATTAAATTACGGGCGTTACAACTCTCCCCCACTTAGAATATTTTCGTCCTCGAAAATTTACCTTAATCAAACAACTCAGGATAGGAGTCTCGCATCTTGCTCTTCAACTCCCAAGTCATGCTTTCTCCGATAGCTCCTAGCCAAATCACTTTAACCAAGGCAATCTCTTTGCCCCTCAGAGTCTTTATTTCACAATCTGCGATCCATACAGGCATCGTCTCCACCGTAAGGTTATCCCGTACTTGCACATCATCCTTATGAATTACATGAGATGGATCTGAAATATACTTTCGATGTTGTGACACATGAAACACATCATGCAAATTCGAAAGATTAGGCGGTAAAGCCAATAAAACGAGAAGTAAGCTTCTTAGACTTCAATGCTCGCCCAACACCAGTCACAGGTGTAACTCTCAAAAACACATGGTCACCCGCTTGAAATTCTAAATCTTTCATTCGCTTGTCATGATAACTCTTCTGTCTACTTTGGGAAGCTTTCATCTTTTCTCGAATCAACTTCACCTTCATGCCAACATAAAGGAGTTCTACATCTTCGACCATACAATGCTTCAAAAGGTGCCATCCCAATACTAGAATGGTAACTGTTATTATAAGTGAACTCTATCAACGAAAGATAAGTATCCCACGAACCTCTCTGCTCAAGCACACATGCCCTTAGCAAGTCTTCCAATGATTGAATAGTCCTTTCAGTCTGACCATTTGTCTGAGGATGATACGCCGAACTTAACCTCAACTTAGAACCCAACGCTTCTTGCAAACTCTTCCAAAAATCAGAAGTAAATCTTGGATCTCTATCCGACACAATGCATAAAGGAACTATTCACTTATATGAATTACATGAGATGGATCTGAAATATACTTTCGGAGTTATGACACATGAAACACATCATGCAAATTCGAAAGATTAGGCGGTAAAGCCAATAAAACAAGAAGTAAGCTTCTTAGACTTCAATGCTCGCCCAACACCAGTCACAGGTGTAACTCTCAAAAACACATGGTCACCCGCTTGAAATTCTAAATCTTTCCTTCGCTTGTCATGATAACTCTTCTGTCTACTTTGGGAAGCTTTCATCTTTTCTCGAATCAACTTCACCTTCATGCCAACATAAAGGAGTTCTACATCTTCGAGCATACAATGCTTCAAAAGGTGCCATCCCAATACTAGAATGGTAACTATTATTATAAGTGAACTCTATCAACAGAAGATAAGTATCCCACGAACCTCCCTGCTTAAGCACACATGCCCTTAGCAAGTCTTCCAACGATTGAATAGTCCTTTCAGTATGACCATCTGTCTGAGGATGATACGCCGAACTCAACCTCAACTTAGAACCCAACGCTTCTTACAAACTCTTCCAAAAATCAGAAGTAAATCTTGGATCTCTATCCGACACAATGCACAAAGGAACACCATGCAGCTTCACAATCACACTAGTGTAATCTCAGCCAACTTCGACACTGGAAAACTGATGTTAATAGGAATAAATGAGCTGACTTCGTAAGCCTATCAACAATCACCCAAATTGAATCATGTCCTCTTATAATATTAGGTAACCCCGTCACAAAGTCCATCGAAATGCTATCCCATTTCCATTTTAGAACTTCTAATGGTTGCATCAACCTTACAGGCTTCTGATGTTTAACTTTCGACTTCTAGCAAGTCAAACATGCATACACAAACCGAGCCACATCACTCTTCATTCCATGCCACTAAAAAAACCTTTCAAATCTTGATACATCTTTGTAGCTCCTGGATGAATACTCAACTTACTTCTATGACTCTCTTCAAGTATCAGTTTCTGCATCTCAGCATCATCAGGAATACAAATTCGGTTACGAAATCTCAACACACCTTGCGCATCTAACTTAAAATCACTATTCTCAAACTAATCCATCCCAACCATCGAATCTACCAATTTCACATCCAGCTTCTGAGCTTCTCTGATACTGTCTAGAAATTCATTATTAATCGTCAACATACCCAACATAACACTCTGCGGAGTCACCTCGCAAACTAAGCTCATATCTCTGAACTTTTCAATTAATTCCAACTCTTTAACCATCATTGCCGACATATGTAAAGTCTTTCGACTCAATTCATCAGCTACCACATTCTCTTTTCCTGAATGATAATTCAAACTGAAATCATAAGAATAATCCTTTAATAATTCCAACCATCTTCGTTGCCTCATATTCAGCTCCTTCTGATCGAATAAATACTAAGCTTTTATGGTCACTAAACACTTCAAATCTAGAACCATAAAGATAATGCCTCCAAATATTCAACACAAAGACAACTGCAACAAGCTCCAAATCATGCGTAGGATAGTTCTTCTCATGGGTCCTCAACTACCTTTACGCATAAGTAACTACCTTATCAGTCTACATAAGCACACCTCCTAAACCCATCTTAGAAGCATCACAGTATACCACAAAAGACTCTCCTGGATTAGGTAACATCAAAATCGGAGCCGACGTCAATCTCTTTTTCAGTTCTGTAAAACTTTCTTCGCACTGAACATCCCATACAAAAGCTCTACCTTTACATGTCAACTTAGTCAAAGAAAGTTCTAACTTAGAAAAACCTTCGATAAACCTTCTATAATAACCAGCTAATCCCAAAAAGCTTCTAATCTCAGTAGCTGACCTTGGAGTTTCCCATTGCAACACCGCATCAACCTTCGATGGATCTACAGCAATGCCACTAGCTGAGATCACATGACCAAGAAAACTAACCTCCTTTAACCAGAACTCACACTTGGACAACTTTGCATACAACTTCTTCTCTTTCAAAACTTGCAATACTACTCTTAAGTGTTCTGCATGCTCTTCTTCTGACTTAGAATAAATCAAAATATCATTAATAAACACCACCACGAACCGATCCAAATAAGTATGAAAGATACGGTTCATGTATTCCATGAATACTCCCGGCGCGTTGGTAACACCAAAAGGCATCACCAAATACTCATAATGTCTACAACGCATTCTAAAAGCCGTCTTCGGGATATCTTCATCCTTCACCTTAATCTGATGGTAACCCGACCTCAAATCAATCTTACTGAACACACGAGCATCCACCAATTGGTCCATCAAGTCATCTATTCTTGGAAGCAGATACTTGTTCTTAATCGTCACTTTATTCAACTGTCTATAATCAACACATAGCCTCATCTTCCATCTTTCTTCTTTACTACAACACTGGAGCTCCCCACGGTGATACACTTGGTCTTACAAACTTCTTTTCAAGTAACTCTTCCAATTGCTTCTTTAACTCTGACAATTCGGATGCAGACATTCTGTATGGTGCCATAGACACAGGTCTGGTACCAAGTACAAGATCAATTGCAAATTCAACTTCCCTCTCCAATGGTACATCAGTAATTTCATCAGGGAAAACTTCAGGAAATTCACACACCACTTGCAATTCCTCAATTATAGCTTGAGTCTCTACAGATAGCGACGCCATCAATGAGAACATATGTGCTTCTTCTTGCATCAACTTTCTCAACTGCCTAGCAGACAACAAACTATCTTCCTCTTCTTCGGGAGTAGAAAACCTCACAGACTTGTCATAACAGTTAATATGAACATATTTATGCTCTAACTAGTTCATACCCAAAATCACGTCCAACCCTCTTAACAATAAACAAACCAAATCAACAGCAAAGTCTCTATCGAAGATCGACAAGGGACATTTTAAAGACACAAAAGAAGTAGTCGTCAACCCCTTGGCTGGAGTGTCGACGACCATTTCTCCATTCATAGAAGATAACATAAGACCCAATCTTTCAACACAATCAGCAGCAATAAAACAATGAGTAGCACTGGTATCAATAATAGTAATTAAAGGAGTACTATTAATGAAACATGTACCTCTGATAAGTCTGTCCTCAACAGCTGTCTAATCCTCAACCAAAGCAAACACTTTACCACTTGCTTGTACCCTCTTTGGTTTCTGACACTGACTACCAATGTGCCCTTGTTCACTATAATTGAAACAAATCACATCCTTATGCTTGCACTCAGATACAACATGCCCGTTCTTACCACAATGAAAACACCTCTTTACTTTAGCAGTACACACATTACTCTTATGCCCAGGTCTCCCACATTTAAAACAAACCACACCAGCATGAGCATCTCCCCCACTAGTCCTCTGACCCTGAGCAGCTTTTTGTTTACCTTTACCAGCTGGGGTATCATAAGGCTTACCACGATTCTATTGGTACTTACCCATCTTCTCACTGATAATCTTGTAATGAGCATTATTATCCTCTTCATAAATTCTGCAACTATCAACCAAATCAACAAAGACATGGATCTTCTGGTATCCAACTGCCTTCTTGATCTCTGGGCGCAACCCGTTCTCAAACTTGATGCACTTTGAAAACTCAGCATCTGCCTCACTGTAGAGCGGATAAAACTTAGCCAACTCAGAAAACTTTGCAGCATACTCAACAACCGACATATTCCCTTGCTTCAGCTCAAGGAATTCAATCTCCTTCTTACCATGAACATCTTCAGGAAAGTATTTCCTCAGAAATTTCCTACGAAACACAGCACAAGTGACATTTTCACTTGCGGCTTCCAATCTCTGACAAGTCTCTAGCCACCAGTCATCAGCCTCAACTGCTAGCATATGAGTACCATATCGAACCTTCTGCGCTGACGTGTAGTCCATCACACGGAAGATTCTCTCAATCTCTTTCAACCAATCCAATGCTCCGTCAGGATCATACTTTCCCTTGAAGGTAGGCGGATTCTCTCTCTGGAAAGTCACCAAGCTACAAGATCCAACATTCCCGTCAGCATTCGGCTGATTCTCCATCGCATGTGCCATTGCTTCTAAAGCAGCAGCAAGTGCAGCATCATCCCGTCTAGCCATCTCAACATATCACTATAATATAAACAACGGTTAGAACTCAAATTAACAATACTCAATTGTTAGACAACTATGACTCGACAACTTGGTCGGACGAACCAACATTTGCTCTGATACAAACTTTGTAACACCCTAATTCTACCCGGCAATTATAAATGTAAATTAGAGTCATAAAATTCATGCAACTGAATCAGAATTCCACAAATTCAACTTTAAAAACACATTGCATTCAACATGGATACATAACACTTTAAACTTCTGATGAACCAACAACAGAATAGTCTAATCTCTTCATTCAATAACTTGAACAACTACGCAGCGGAATCATAATAACATCTTTGTCCAACAATTACATCAACTTCAAAATAATGCATACTTAGCAACAGACAAATTAAAGTTCAACAACTAAAATAATCAATAACTAAAAGCAACAAGCGTTCATTCCCCCGAGTGTTACGTATCAGAGAAATGACACTGACTCGAATTATTGAAGGTAAACCACCTTCACTCTGGATTACCTGCACGTTACCAACATAAGGGTAACATTCAAACAGAAGGGGTGAGATATCTAACAATATAATAAAACGTATGATAAATAATATATTAAATTAGATCACATAACATCACCACTTCTCATCGTATAAACAACAATAATCGCAACAAAATACCAACAATATAAACATTCACCACATCAATACACAACTTCTTTATGCAATAATATAATGCGACTCAATACTATGCAAATGCATGTGGTACCATTGGAGCAGAACTCTCATCTCAAATAATTTCCAATAAATAGAGGCATCTACAAGGCATAAGCCTTCATCTTAATATTCGCCAATACAAGCCATCTTAACGAGCATCAGCTCCATCTTGAAATTCAATGTATGCGATACAATCATGAATGTAATAAAAATAACCATAATTAACAACATCTTAATACAACATCATCGTTGGCTAGAAGCCTACGTCTTAATAGCTGCCAATTATTAGAGGCTTCTCAACATCATTCATCAACATCATTCATCAACATAATTCATCAACATAATTCATCAACATAACTCATCAACATGATTTTACAGGAACTCAACAACAACAACAACAATACAATGATAGATCGATAAATCTCTCAATGTTGGCCATAGGCCTACAACATGATATTGCCTATAAGTAATTAATCATCTAAGGCTTACCTCTAGTTAACAAACCTCTACATATTATTAATTCTGTAATACTACATCGTTATCATCATTGATCTTACTGTTATGAACCAAGCAATAATCTATAATCATCTTATCCTCATCATACTTCGCAAAATTATCACAGCCATTAATGCGGGTAGCTAACTCTATTCCTAATTTGGGTTATTAGGATTATTCTTATTATTCTTCATTTTAGTCCTTAAGAATGAAGTTCATCGCGTCATCTATTCAACGCTTCAAACGGCGCCTCAAATGGAGTCCGGAAACTTAAGTTACGGCGTTCAGAAACAAATCTGTCAAAAATCAGACTACATGAGTCGACGCATAATGTTTTAAAGAGACGCATATTGGGTTAACATGCTGCTTGAGTCGACGCGTAATCCCTTTGTATCGACTCATATTAAGTCTGCAACCCCGCATGTATCGATGCATTCTCCTTCATATCGACTCATCCTGAGTCCAAAAACCTGCATGTATCGATGCATGGCTTTTGAGGTCGACGCATATTGTTCTGTCATGAATATTTTCTGCGATTTCACTGCGTTTTCACTACAGTTTCCCTGCCTTAGGCCCTAAAAACATCCTCTAATCATAGGTAATCATCAATTATAATAATCCTATTTTCTACAACGATTATATAACATTACGACATCATTACTCATCTCTAAATCATTGATCTTCATCAAACAACAATATATACATTCCAATCATAAACAAGACAACTTTTCACATCTAATCCCACATACTAATCATCATAAATCCTATTATAGAGTCATAACCCCACCCTTACCTTGGATTGAAGGTTGCTTTACGACTTTTCTGATTGAATTTCGTTCAGGCTCTTTTCCTTCTTTTCTGCAACTTTCACGTTCTCTTCCAACCCTTATTTCTTTCTTTTCTTACTACTTCTTCTTTTCCATATTATTTCTAAAAACTAATATAATAACCCTATAATTCTTATTATATCTTAATGGGCTTAAAACTCCTACACCCCCTTTCTACTACTTCTAACCCTTAAAATAAGCCCACATCAAATAATGTTATTATTCTAATATTATTCCACAACTTAATAGAATAAATAAATCCAATAACAACAACACATCAACTATCATCATAAAACAACTTCACAAATAATCCAAAAAATAACTTAATTAAATAATTAATTAAATTACAGGCGTTACATTCATCGCCTTTAGCTTCTTCTCCACTTCTACAGCAATTGTTTCTTCCATTTTTATATGCTTGTTGGCTTCCAACTTCAAATCAATTACTCCCTCTGGCTTGCTTACAACCCTGTCATATAACTCCAGATGCTCATTTGCAGTAATGGCTTCAATTATCTTCTTGATACTAGAGGCTATTGAAAAATTAGATGAGCAACCAACTACTATGTCAATTAGCTGCTTGGTTTTGATCCTAAGGTCATTCACAAACATTTGCATATACTCAGTCTGATCCAAATTGTGAGTAGAACAAGCCACTAGGAGTCTTTTGAATCTTTTATAGTAATCCCCTAGTGACTCACCCTGCTTGAACTTTAGGATCTCATATCTTTTTCTCATGAATACTGACGCTGGAAAGCACTCATTCCGGAACGCTTTTTATATCTCTTCCCAAGAAGTAATGCTACCAAGTGGAAGGGAATAAAACCATTCTTCAACCTCATCAGCTAAAGTGAACGAGAACATCCATAACTTTTTATGTTCCTCAGTATGCCCATCTATCTTCAAAGTGGTGCTCATTGCTAGAAACCTTTGTAAATGCTTGTTGTCATCCTCATTAACCCTTCCAGAGAAGGATCTCCTCTCAAGCTGAGTGATAGTGCTAGGATGCAGCTAAAAGATTGCTACATTCATCGGTTGGTTCACAATAGTTAGTTGACCAGCTAGTGCATTCGTTCCACCATAGTCACCAAGTAGTCTCTCAGGTGGATTTTCGGCCATAGTCTTAGATTCAGATTCTGAATCTGTCTCTTTATGCTCTGAACGATGTTCTGATTCAGAATCTGAATGAACTGAAATAAGTTCTTCCTTGAAGGCCAGTTTATTTAATCTCGCTTGTCTTCACCCTGAGTGAAAAGTCCTTTCGATCTCTGCGTCAAAGGGAAATTCATCTGAAAGCCTTACCTCGTATAAAATATTAGACAAAAATTAGTATTAATAAAATAAAAAATATATATAACATAAAAATAAAATTTTAATTGCAGAGTAATAAAATTTCAATTGAACTACAATTAACAATGTATTTTGGCAGTCCCTGACAATGACACCAAAAACTTAATAGGGAAAATATCAAGTGTACTATATTTGCCTAAGTAGTAATGATAGGGAATTTCCTCAGATATCGATCTCGAGGACTGCGTATATTACCGAATTTAACTTGTGGTTCAATTAAACAAAAACTTGTGTTTGGTTTGGGTTATGATATAACTTCAACAATTATACAGATGTAAAGAATGTAAATTATGACTTTTACTAATATGATCAAACATGCTAGGGGTAAGTGTTTGATTTTCCATATGATACTTTGACTCTTGATCTTTTTAACAAGTTCATCAACATCAACTATCGGTTCTTAATATTGTCTTTCCCTAAGTCCTTAGTGAAAAATCTTTTACTTGTATCCTAATTTCAATGTCCATTTAAAAAAAGTGATGAAGCCAATCAATTGATTATCAATAATTTCCGGTTATTATAGGATTTCCCTAGTCCTAGGTGAAATCATCTATAATATAATTGTCACAAAAGCCTTAACACGACTGTCCAACTCTATGTGTTAAGAAAAGTGAAACCCTATTGATCCGATAGGGATGACAAATCAGGGACACCCCCTAGCATTAGGGGGGTTTAGCCTCTCATAGTATTCAAAGAAAATTCAATAAAAAGATTAGACACTACAAGATAAGAGGATTGCTTTGATCTTTAGTCGCAATAGCTCTTGAAGATCTCTGTTCTCCAAACCCTTGAGAGCTCTATTCCTTCTTCTGTAATTCTTTTCGTACGATCAAAAGTGCCTCTTCCTTCGTTAAAACTGCTTCAGGTAGTCAAAGTCTTTGGTTCCCCGTCTGAAAAGTCCAAAACACCCTTCTGGGTCACACTTAGGGAAGTTAAGCAAAAATAACAAATTATCAATGCACAGACCAACACGGCCTGCGTCAGGAGACACGGTTGGCCGTGTTAGTCACCAGATAACACTTCATAAAATCCACTCTTCAGGATAACTGACACAGTCTGTGTCACTTGACACAGGCGCCCATGTTGAAATTCTGGTTTCTGACCCTGGATTCATTCCTCTACATGACACGGCCTGTGTCCGGTGACACGGGCGGCTGTATCATACTAGATGAAACTTGCTGAAGACTTCTTAAAACTCCCGATTTCTTGACTTTTATCGTCCTTAGTCCCTTGGATTTTTCACCTGGGCCTGAAACAGTAGAAACAACCAAACGCAGTATAAAAAATGAAATAACTTGAAATAAAACTTACAAAAATATAAAATACGGGAAAACTTATGAAACATGAAATCATTCTATGAGAAGTAAAATACTACACAAAATAATATAGAATACATGGATTATCATCAGACAAGTAACAAAAACATGATGAAAATGGTGACCGATCAAAACTCAAAGATAAGAAAGAGTAGAAATGAGAACCAACCCTAATGTGTGATCTTGATGCATTGTGGTGATATGAAGTGATGAGGGATATTAGGGGCAAAAATTGGGGTATAACAGGTACACATTAATAATCTAAAATGCCCTATAGCTTCCACCTCCAGCGACTTGTTATCTCCCACATAGATGCATCTTTTAACATCATTTGGCTTTCGGTAGTTCAGGAAACCCTTCATTGAAACCCTGGAATTAGTAGTTGCTCCAGAGTCTAACCACCAAGTGTTTCTAGGTACTGAAGCTAAATTGACCTAAGAACAGACCAAAGCATGACTCATGCGATTGGAGTGATCCCTCTTCTCATAATTTTTCTTCTATTCAGAGGTACTAAATTCTATAGGAGAAGCATATTGCTCCTTTTTAATGCAAGGTCAAGATCCATGTACAAGAATAATTTCTAAGTTCTCTTTCCAGTCCTTGAAATTGGCCCCATTAAGGACCGGAACCGAATTAAGATTAGCAGACATTGAAGAAATTATAGCTGAAAATGAACAAAAAATTAAACATTTTAAATGTACTTGATATACCATAATTTTTACCCCTAAGATCCCTCATCATTTTACATCTTTACCATACATCAAGATCACAACCTTGGATTTTCTATCTTTCTCTTCTTTAAGTTCTTCTTTGAGGGATCACTAAGCACCCTAATTGTGTATCTTGTACATACATGTTTTATGTTTACGAATCTCTAACTAAAATTCAAAAAGATATTTTTTTTACTTTTGTGTTTTATACATTGTAGGTGTTGAGCCAAGTGCATATATCTCACCCCCTAAGTTAAGGTTTTGAGAATTGATCCTCAGTCAGTTAATTAGGCCTCAAGGGGGGGTTGACTTAAAATCTATGTATCTTAAATAAAAGTTCCATGTCTTGAACATCCTTTCAACTTCATATGGTCAAGTTTGTCTCAAGGTATTGTGAGTTGATTCATCAAGAAACTTCATAGGTTCATGTGTTTATATTAAGGCCTTCTTCAACAAGTTTCATCAAGCTATGAATCTCATCATCAAGTGTGCTTAAATATAAAATCATTTCAAGGTCCTATGTGGTTCATCATGCCTTAGATTGCAAGCAAAGTTCAAAAGGTTCAAAGTTGATTCAAGTTGTTTGACCTAATTTGGCAAGTTCTTGATTCTATGGTCACAAGTGCATAACTCTCTCAATTTTCAACATTTTGAAGTGATTCATTTTGCTATAGACTCTTATCATTCCCCTAACAACTTCTCTTTACATGACAAGATCCATTTATACTTGGAGAATCATCAAAATTTTGATTACATTAGAGGCCACTTTTGAGATTTAGACCTAATTTTTATCCAACTTTCAAGGATCACAACTTCATCAATTTTCATCATTTGAAGCTCATTCTTTCTCTACCATGATCTTGAAGATGTTTTCTACAAGTTTGATTCAAGGAGCAAGGCCTAAAAATGCTTAGAAGATCATTGAATTGAAGGAGACACTGTAGGTCATTTTTTAGTCCTTATGGACTTGAAATATTTCTAAGTTAAATGTGCTTGTTTTCAACCAACTTCAACACATCATAACTTTTTGCTCAAACATCCAAATGAATACTTTTTTAGCACATTGTAAAGCTTGTGGGAAGATCTTTCAAATGAAAAAAGAATGAACTCACAAAGCCCCTTGTGCGTGATGCCCCATGGATCTAAAGTTGGTCACTTGAAACTAAGGTTTTCACCATGATCAAATTTTTGAATCCAATTAAACTCAATTACACACCAATTTAAGACTCAATTTTGTTCCTAATCATGTTTAGCACATGTCCAAAACATAAAATGACCTTCAAACTCAAGCTTTGGTTGTGTTTTTATGCACCTTAAGGTCACACTTTTTGCACTTTTGACCTTCACACAAATTCCATAATTCTAGATCCTTCTCACACATTTGAGCATTACATCATCTTCAGCTATAAATAGAGACCTTATTCCCTTCATTTCTAAAGATTTTGATAGCCAAAACCACCCTTCCAAAATCCCATATGAACTCTTGATTTTGTACTTCGTTTTCTGATTTCCACCCTTCTAACACTAAAAATCTCCACTCATTTAGCTTCACCAACATTCAGTGAAGCTAACCAACTCAAAAGGAAGAAGAATCAAGCTCTAATTGAATCTCACCAAGTTCAGTTTCAGAGCAAAACCATCACACTTCGTTCAGGTAGCTAGAGGCATCAAATCTCTTAACTCAAATTACTATGATGATCCTTAATGTGCACTTATGCTTGTTGCATCGTTAGTTTTCATTAATTAATCCATTTGATGTGTCTGTTTTTGAATTTTTCATTTGAAACTTCTTTTGGTTTTTTCCAAATCGACTATGCTATGGTTTAAATAAATTTTCTGCGAAGGCATGGTTAAGATCGTCTTGATGAGACACTTCTAATGATATCAGCTTCATGAGCCATAGTTACTTCTTTTTGAAATATGAATTTTCCCTAGTTGTAGGTGGATGAAGGTTGAAGATGACCAACGTGTCATCCTCAACCAATGAGAGCATGTCATTTGAAATATTTCTATTGGCTTGACCTTTTGTGAATCCATGTGTGCGTTTTGACTCTTGAATAACATAGATCCCCACTCCTCTGCCTTTGGATCTGCCAGCGTGTTTAAGAGAGGATGATCGAACACTTCTCATAACTTATGTCTTATTTTATTTTTAAAAAACTATTTTTAAATTCATTTTATCTTCAAAAATTCATAACTCCTTTATTTTTTATCTAAAAATATGAAAAGTTACACAAAAATATTTTATGTTATTTATGACTCTTTGGATATTTTTTCAGATTTTTATTTTGATGTTTGCTATTTTTTATAATTTTGGGATTATTTGCTTTGCTTTAATTGGTTAAAAATTGTTCTCATACTTTCTAAATTCTGGAGAGAGAAAATTATATGATCTAATGATGTTTCGACCTATGTTGATTTTATTTATTTTTATTTTTAGTCTTGTTATTTTTCATCCATTTTTGATCTTTTTGTTTGATTTTTAATGATTTTAAAATAGTTTCTGATTTCCAAATATGATTAAACTATTTTCTAAAAATATTATAGGCCATTTCTGATTTTTTTTATAGTCTCATTTCATTTTTATTTGATGTTTTGATTAGACTTTGATATTTTCCCTTTTATTTCCCTTTAAAAATCTATTTAAAATCCATTTATTAATTGCTTAATTATATTTTAATATTGTTTTGACTTTGTTGACTGTTTAGCCTTGGTTCATGGTCCCTTTGATCACAAGTTTTATCGATCTCATTGGATCTTGGGTGTTGATAGGGTGGAAACCCTAATCCACCTAAATGGATGAATGATGTTGATGACAACTTGATCAAGACCTTTGATCTAAGTTGAATTTCTATTTTGTCTAGTTCATCTTACCTCTGTTTCATTTGTTTCTTCTTCCTTTTTCTTCTTTGATCAATTGGATGATTGGTGATTCATCTTGTTCAATTGAATGTGGATTGGTATTTGATGAACTTTCATCATTTCAAATCTACCTCTAAGTGGTCATTTGATCACTCAAGGTACTTTAGATTAGTGAATGTTTATCCTAAGGTATCATGAAGGATTTGATTGATGTAATGATCTCATCTCCTTGACTTAGATCTTGATCCACTTTTGTTTTTACTTGTGCTACATGTTTCAGGAGTATGATTTCTATCATATCTCTAACATGTATTGTAAATACATTGTTATTGATTAACCTCATATAGTATTGACTTCTACATAAGTCTGTATGCAATTTCTTAACATAGTTCTAAATTTGTCCTGAATTGAAAAACTAACATACTAACTCTAACATTTATTGTACTAATTTTTACTTTAATGCAATTTAAATTTTACGCAATTTACTTTATGTCATTTAATTTTAGCATCTTTATCATTCCGGTCATTTATCTTTTTACTCTTTATTTTATGCCATTTTCTCTTTTCCACTTGGAATTTTATTTCATGTCATTTCTCTTTCTCCACTTGGACTTTTATTTTATGTCATTTTTTCTTTGTCCACTTGGTCATCTGTTTATGTTTATGCACCTTTTTCCTTTTTCCACTTGGACTTTAATTTTTATTCTTAAATTATTAATAATCAACTTAAACATTAAAAGACTTAAGACTCTCTTTGGACTATAGTTATTATCCTTGGACACATCGAAGTATTTGGACCTTTGGACTTAGAATAGGACCTTGTTACTTTGAGACCTTTGGATCTTGAGACCTTGTTGTTATTTTGTTTGTATATTGAGAAATTTTATGTGTGCAAGTGTTACTTTAAATTTCATCTGATGCAACAATAACTCATCTGATCCATGCCTAGTCATGCTTTATTGAATTCATCTGATACAAGTTTACACTTGAGACACTTATTATTCATTTGATGCTTATTTCTTCGTTGTGTGGCTTTAATCCAAAGGATGTGAATGCTATATTGACTTCATTATGTCAAGTGTTGACTTCTTGTTTGGTTAGATCTTTCCTACCTTAGATTTGACTTTATGTTCTAGGATAGTCCCTTCATCTCTTGCCAATATTCTTTAATTTCAAAATCTTCTCACTCCTTTTCAATAACTTTCTTTGTTTGCAAACTTAGACCACTTTCATAATAAATAAAAACCGTACATTTTTGAAACCTTTTTCTAAATCAAACTTTAATTCACTTAACCAAAGTCTAACTCTTTTCTTCAAAGACTAAAAAAATACAAAACCTCACTTCAAACCTTTTGCCATTTGGCTTTTTGATTACATCTCTACGGCTGAGATATAATTCTCCCATGTTCATAACCTTGATTGATATGATGTTGAATCTTTTACACTTGAAGGGGTTAGTGACATACCTATTGAGTTATTCAGGTTGGAGCTCTCCTTTAACCTATGATATAAAGGTTCATCATTCCCATGTTTATGGATATTTGGTTGAGTATTATCCCTAAGATAAAATGTCTCTTCTCTTAAAACTAACCAACAAACCATTTCTTCCTTTTTGAGAAGAACTACGAGGTTCTGATTTCATCATTGCACATTGATTGTACATAGGCACAAAGCTCATTGTAGTTTTGTCGAATCAAAATCATAAAAACCATTTGTTTTCTCATCTCCACAATCTTTTGCAAACAACTCTTTCTAGCCAAATACACAGATTTTCAAAGATGTTCCTGCGTAGTATCTTAGATGTTTAGGGTTATAATAATCTCTCTTTGCATAACCAACTCTTGTACCTTTATCTCTTTTTTATTTTGGGTTTTATTCACTCTTTTTCCATTTCTTTGAAAACGATAAAGTGCGGTAGCGACTTTCACTTTGTATGTTTAGTTAATCAATAGCTTAATCTATACTTTCTACCGCTACAAAACTCAGATAAAAGAAAAACTGAATCATCAATATTGTTCAAATAATGGTATAACTCATCTCAAGATACTCAGTGCACCATCAATATCAAGTTTTTAGACATAAATATTGGCGAGTAGTGGTACTCTTGTTGTAATGATCAAACACTGATAGTAAAACATGTTAAATAATAAACTCCTCTGTAGATTGATTTATCATGCACATGTTAAACTTTATAATTATCATGTGTTTACCATCACAAGTGTATATGAAATTCGGCCAAACATCAATTATTCTTTGAGTAATTTGATATTCGCATGAATAAACACACACAAAAAAAAAATTTAACATTTCTTATAAACAATCTCTCAAAAAAAATCACTTTGATGACATTTTATTTTATTGATTCATTCAAAATATTAATTATATAAAAATATAAACCATAACCAAAATTTGAACATTATACCAAAATTGATTGAAAACAATTCCGAAATTTATTTATTAGAAAATTCCTTCGTAAGTAGTTCCTCTGAAAAAATTTCTTAATACGCTATAACTCCTTCTCTCAAAAATTTCCGATGTGTGAAAAATTGTCTCTTTATGAAAGAAACATTCTTTACAATTAAATAGTATAGTTCCTATATTCAAACCAACATGAACAAAATGGATGGAAGCATTTGGAGCAACCAATCCCCATATTAAAGAAAAATTGAAGTTTCACATGTGTAAAGCTTTTGCAACCAACATGAACAAAAATGAATCGAAGTAGGGGTGTGCAAAAAAATTGGTTTACACGAACTAATTTTAAAAATTCAGTGCACCAATTTTTATAATCCAATTTGTGTTGGAATTGAACCGCTCCAAATCCACTTTGATATTAAAACAAAAATCTGGTTTTCATTTTTGATAACCAGTTGTCATTCATAAAACCAAATGTATATGATATTATTATTAATGAATAAGATATTATTAAGGCACAGTAAATTCAAATTTGTGTAAACCAATTTATATAATATTCAAATTGAAAATAGAAAACTAATTTATATATTTTATTTTATTTATTATTAATTAGTTAATTAGAGTGGTGATTAGTTAGGGGAAGAAGAACTTATTAAGTTAATTGTGATGAACGATTGTTAATCTGTATTTTTTTTGTTTAACTGTTATAGTGTAACAATTGTTTTGAAGCAAATTTGTCTTGGTTTTAGGATGTTTTGTTTTAGTTTTTTTGGGTTCTAGTTTTAGTGTTCTGGTGCAACTTTATCATAGATTAAAGTGTAATGTTTTTATTCTTAAATTGAATTTTACTTTTTTGTTTTTCAAAAAAATTATGAAAAACGATTTGTGCTGGTGTTTGAATATAATAGTATAAAAATGACACATGCCTTTGCATCTTGTTTCCTTCATTAACCTGAATTTTTTTCGTCTCTTCAAATTAAGAAAGATACAATTTTCTTATAAATCAATTTTGATTGAAAACCGGTTTAAACCGGTTTTGAACCGAATTGAAACCATTTTGCAATTTTAAATTGGTTATTATAAAAAATGGTTTAATTTTAAAACTAGAACCATTAAAATGGATTGGTTCTTAAAATTTGGTAACCATGCACACCCCTAAATCGAAGCATTTGGAGCAACCAATCCCATATTACACTCTGAAATCGTTAAACCGTGAATAGCAAGTTTAAATTTTTTTTTGTAATTATTTGATTGTCTTTGATATTATTTATTAGATCTCTTCGTATTGTATAATTTTTATCAATATAAAAATCGAGAAAATAAATTTAATCTCTTATATTCATATTTGAATACAATTATGAGACTATGGCTCTTTGATTCTTCTTTGACGATGACGAAGAGAGAATTTCTTATAAATCGATTTGCGTTGTCTATAAATAAAAATCATAATCTCTTATAAATAACTTTAAACTTATTTCTTAATTTTTAATATTTTAATTTGTCTTTTCATTAAATTAGATATTGATTTATATTATCTACATAATAATCTCATATTTCATGATATTTATGATGTTAATTACATATTTAAAATTAATTAAATCATAACAGTTTTAACTAATTAAATAATGATTTTAATTAATTTTATGGGTTCATTTTTTATTAAAAAAAAATCAAACTTTCACTTTTTTAATTACTTTTTTCTCAACTTTAATTATCTTTCATGATTGTTCAATTTTCTATAACTAATCTCCTTTCAACTTTTGTAACATATTCCCTCTCTCTCTCTTATGTAATTCGTAATGCACTCATTTTATATCCTCTCATAGTTAACATTTTTCAACGTTATTTTCTTTTTTTTCATAATTTCGTTACCAATTAGATTTTGTAGAGAATGATTTAATTAATATCTAATTTAAATTTTCATATATGTATCTTATGTTAACAAAAATACAGAGAAGAAGGAGATTTAAGTTCAAGATTTGAATTAGAATAACAAAAGTATATAGAACAAAAATGACAATTAAGTATGAATATTAGATACAATAAAAGATCAAACTACTTTTACTATGGTATAATATTAATAATGGTTAAATATGTTTTGATCTCTATAAATTACTAAATTTTATTTTCATTCTTATAAAAAATTAATATGTTTTAATTTCTACAAAATTATTATGTATTTAATTTTAATCTCTGTTATTAAATTAATGTATCTTTTTGAATGATTATTTTGCATACATGTTCAGAAAGTTATAAAAAGTTTTTTGAAATAAAAAGAATTCAAAATTTGATTTCTAAATTGAGATTTTCATTATTTTTATCAATTTGAAATTTAAAAAATCATATTTAATTTTTCTCATTTAAAAAAAATCTAAATTTAGATAAATAAATATATTATAGTATTTTAAACACTTATGACAAAAATTATTTAAAAAATTAAAAATTTAAGAATAATTAAACAGTTTTCAAAATTTTAAGAAATAACATAGACTAAAATTCAATGAAGAAAATTTTTTTAAGGATTGAAATATATCATTTTTTAATAGAAACTAAAAATAAAATTTGAAATATTTATAGAGACCAAAAACATATTTAATAATAATAATAAAAATAATAATAATAATAATAATATTTAATAATAATAATAATATCTAATAATAATAAAAATAATAATAATAATAATATCTAATAATAATAATAAAAATATCTAATAATAATAATAATAATAATAATAATATCTAATAATAATAATAAAAATATCTAATAATAATAATAATAATAATAATAATAATAATAATAATAATAATAATAATAATAATAATAATAATAATAATAATAATAATAATAATAATAATAACAATAATAATAATAATAATAACAATAATAACAAGAATAAGAATAAGAATAATAATAATAACAATAATAACAATAATAATAAGAATAAGAATAATAATAAATAATAATAATAACAATAATAATAAGAATAATAAGAATAAGAATAACAATAATAATAATAATAACAATAATAAGAATAATAATAACAAGAATAAGAATAATAAGAATAATAATAACAAGAATAACAATAATAACAATAATAAGAATAATAAGAAGAATAACAATAATAAGAATAATAAGAATAATAATAAGAATAACAATAAGAACAATAATAAGAATAATAAGAATAATAATAAGAATAACAATAATAACAATAATAAGAATAATAATAAGAATAACAATAATAACAATAATAAGAATAATAATAAGAATAACAATAATAACAATAATAAGAATAATAACAAGAATAACAATAATAACAATAATAATAAGAATAACAATAATAACAATAATAATAACAATAATAAGAATAATAATAATAATAACAATAATAACAATAATAACAATAATAACAATAATAATAACAATAATAAGAATAATAATAATAATAACAATAATAACAATAATAATAATAATAACAATAATAATAATAATAATAATAATAATAATAACAATAATAATAATAATAACA